>JAUMHD010000002.1:9459-44732 GCA_032359135.1 Ulvella scutata
ATGCAAAATAATGCAAAATAATGCAAAATAATGCAAAATAATGCAAAATAATGCAAAATAATGCAAAATAATGCAAAATAATGCAAACCCCTACTTTGACAGTCAGATAATGTACTATAAAGAAAGCATTGCGCAAATAAAGGTGTTTAGAAACTCGAAAAACAGGGGCTTTACTACTAAAAAGGTAAGTCTTTCACAGCTAGTAATAGACGGCCAAGGCAACCCGATGCGCTCATGTGCTAAACAGCGGCGAGGCTTTGTGGCCAACTACGTACACTTTTTAGACGCGTACATTTGCCATTATGTCATAGACCAGTGCACAAAGGAAAATATTCGGATAAGCACAGTTCATGATAGCTTTTTTGTTGAACCTCGGCACATAGAGTTTGTAAATACGCAGTATCGCCAAGGCTTATTAAATTGTAGCCGGATTCATTTTAAAAATATTATTAGCTGGTTATTGATTATAATTAGCGAGTATTACCATGAGGTCGAGGGCCTTTCAGGATTAAGCGCAGCACAAAAAGGGGAGCTCCAGTCAATGATTCGTAAACTATCTTTATGGGCAGGTGCTATTGAAACAGGGCTGATCTCTCATGAATGCTGCGTGGACTTTATCAATAACGTCGGTATAGTAATTTCAGCGCTACGGCTTGTACAGAAACGGTTAGTTTATCGGCAAAATATAGAAAATATTATTGTGTTAATAAAAATGCTTGAACAAAAGAGCATGGAGGACTTCTTAGCGAAATACGGGGAATTAAATAGGTTTAGTTTATTTTCTTAGTGCCCGTATTTTATAAATTGCTCCTAGTTTTGGTTACCCTCATTATACGCGTACTTTTTAAACTGTGCGCGAAAAGCCGGCAAAAAAGGTCCTTTTTTTTTGGATAAATTTCGTGCTAAAAACCCTGTGTTTTCAGGTAGAAAAAAAACAGTAATACCAGACAAATAATTCAATATTGATTACGATTTATTATTTTATTTATTATTTTATTTATTATTTTTTTTATTTATTTATTTATTATTTTATTTATATTTATTTCTTATTTTATTATAATAAGGATATTGAAGCTAATAAGGCTTAGGGGGGGTAAAAACAGTAAAGCGAGAGTGTGTTATAAAAAAGTAAATAAAGAGTAAATATATTGTAAAGTGAGTGATATTGAAAAAGGGGTTAAGTATCACACGGGTTCACAAAATGTGTATAAAATTCCCAATTTCCGTATAAAATTCCCAATTTCCGTATAAAATTCCCAATTTCCGTATAAAATTCCCATATACAAGCGAATTTTAATTTAAAAATAAGCCGCATTTATGCATGTGGGGAGACAATAAAAGCTTTTCTAAGCTAGAGGTTAAACAAAATGCTCGTCTAGTTTGATTAGATTACATTATGTACCGCTTTAGTCTGTTGCGTAAATCCTAAAATAGAAAATGTCAATTTGTTAACAGTGGTAAAAAGTGTATGCTATTGGAGTAGTTCGTATAGTGTTCAGATTTGATAATTTTGTATAATACGGGGTTGTAATTTAATGGTAAAATATTTGCTTTGCAAGCAAGCTATAGCAGTTCGATTCTGCTCAACTCCATAATAAACAATAAATATTGTATGCCTTAAAGTCATTTTAGCTTAACAATTGTACTTTTTTTATTCTATATTGCTGAACAGTGGTTTTAAACCTATTTTACAAGATTTAAGAACAGCTTGCAGCGATTATTATTAGTTATATACATAAAATAATTTAAAAGCCAAAGCTAAGCCGATGCGTGTTTCCAGGATATTCATTGTTTGAAAATAAAAACAGGTTATTTATACCTATAGTTTTTAAAACAGCTTTTTGATTTTCCTAATAGGAGAATAGGGCTTAACGCATTGCTGAAAAAAGTCCTCTTTCAATAGCTTAAGGGATAAAGCCACGCTCTTCTAAAGCGTTTATTTAGGTTCAAGTCCTAATTGAAAGGTGCGCTCTTTAAAAGCGATACCAAGTTATTTAGACAACTAAATAATCAATATATTATACCAACTTTGTACGTATCAGTAAAAATTATAAAATATTTTACTTATCTGCATAACACTAAAACAAATAATAAATTATCAAATTATGCAAAAGCACGGTTTCCATTTAGTCGATCCGAGCCCATGGCCAATATTTGCATCCATAGGATTATGGGGCTTTACTACAGGTCTAGTAGGGTGGTTTCACGAGTATAATTACGCAGGATTTCTAGCATTTTTAAGTTTAATTAGCCTAGTTTACGTTGCCATCGTATGGTGGCGAGATGTACTGCGCGAGTCGGTGTTTCAAGGACACCACACTAAAAGTGTTCAAAAAGGTATTATGTATGGCATGATTTTATTTATTGTGTCAGAAATAATGCTGTTTTTTGGCTTTTTTTGGGCTTTTGGGCACAGCTCATTAGCACCAACAATAGATATCGCAGGGGTTTGGCCACCTCGAGGTATTGAGGTTTTAGACCCCTTTGGCATACCGTTTTTAAATACTTTAATACTACTAACCAGTGGGGCTAGCGTGACTTGGGCTCATTATGCTATACTTATTGGCAATAATAAACAAACCCAATATGCCTTAATTGTAACAGTTTTATTAGCTGCAATTTTTACAGGATTTCAGGGATTTGAGTACGTTACAGCAGGCTTCACTATTAGTGATTCTGTTTACGGTTCCTGCTTTTATATGCTAACTGGCTTACACGGGGCACATGTAATTGTAGGAACTATTTTTTTAATGGTTTGTTTGATGCGTTCTCAATTAGGTCAAATGCGGCCAGATCACCATCTTGGATTTGAGCTTGCTGCAATGTATTGGCATTTTGTCGACATTGTCTGGCTAATACTGTTTATTATTGTATATTATTGGGGCAGCTAAGCATCACACAATATAACTAACAGTCACATTGCGTGATATAGTAAACACTGATTGTTGTTGTAAATAACAACAACAATCAGTGTTTACTATATAAGCTATATAAATATTAATAATATCAACAATATCAACAATATCAACAATATATATAATATAAACTATACAAACAATAGAAATACTAAACACAATATTAATGCAAACAAAATTATGCTTATGCTCACTGCCTAATAGACCTAATAGACCTAATATCACTTTTGGGCCTACTTAGCCGGCCTAATAGAATCTAAACAAAGCTAAACAAAACTAACAACTACTCAATCACTATAGCGGGGGATCATAAAGGGTTTTTATCAAACAGAGCGTAGGCATGACCTTTAGTGGCTAAACCCCTGCGCACTTAGTAAAAACGTATAGTAAAGCAATCACAACTGTTTAGTACTTTGCGTTTTAATGCTGAGCAACTGGCGGTGCATAAACAATGGGTAAAACGACCCAGATTGACACTTTATGAAAACAAACACAACAATCGTTGGTGTTGGTAAGAACCAAACCAAACCAAAAGTAGTTGGTCCTATGAGCTCACTGCTTAGCTTAATTGGTTAAAGCGCGGTCTTGATAAGGCCGAGAGTACAGGTTCAAGTCCTGTAGTAGTGAAATAGATGTACAATATATTTTTTGTTTATTTTTTGTTATATTGCGTGTCTCATTTATCCCAACACTTTACGCAAAAAAGTGATGGTGATTTTTTAACCAAAAGCCTAACATAAAAGCAGCGTTATTTAAACTCGGGCTGGTAAAATCCTTGCGTTTCTCTTACACTTTATGCCGAAAGAATTATTATTTGAAGTAATAGTTTAATTTATACAGATAATTGTATTGTCATGAATTAATACACTATGCAAGATACAGCAACAAAAGCATGATGGTCCGTACTCGATAGACGAGTTTACAAGGCGTGACTTTGTTATAAATAGCCATATATTAATCGCTGCAGCGAATCTGTAAAAAACCAAAGCAAGCTTAAATATTATACAGTGGTGTATTATTATTATTATTACTAAGAAAATGATGTAATGGCTAACATGCCCGCTTTACAAGCTGGATATGTGGGTTCAAATCCTACTTTTCTCTGTATAAATATCTATTTGCTTATTTGTACTATTTATACTAGTGTGGTTACTCAATGAAAACAAGCTAAGCATTAGTATGATATTGCTTATATTGTTTTATAAGGTTTGGTGTGCTAAAAGCCGTAAAAATTATCAACTTTGAAATGTCTATGGTGACGACTATTTTACTCGAAATATGTATTCGCAATTTTTATATTGCTTGTGTATTTATTTTAATGCAATGTTTTTCATATTTTACCCAGGGGTTTCAGCTGGAATATTTTTCTGGTCTGTTTGTTACAAATGTTCAAGCAGTTGACTTTAATTTCTATAGTGATATTAATCATAATTTTAAACAAAATCATCAAACAGAGCAGCAATTATCAGGTACTGCTATTAACTGTCATCAGCATGAAGATTTGTCAGTTTCTAGCGAGTTTAAGTTTAACAAAACGGATAATCACTGTTCTGAACAATTTGTAGCCTACGACTATCAGCTAAGCGCTGATCATTTTATAGCACTTAGCTCGAATGAAGCAAAAACGTGGTCGTGTTTATTTATAGTGTATTTAAACTATTTTTATTGCATACAGTTAAATCAGGCTGCTTTAAATTATCTATTGTTTTATACAAAATTAGAGTATTTGGCGGTGTTTATAATAATTCATTACTACTCAAATGTTAAGCCCGGCTTGTTTAATAAACAAAAATTCCGGTTTTTTCAGGCAATCCTAGGGATACCCCTTGCATTGTTTGTTTTCGTATTAAATCAGTATACTATTCTAACAGCCATTGCAATTTTTGAAGAATTCAAACTGGAACAATTAGATAGTGAATTAATATAATTAATAATAAAATAACACACTAAGCAAGCTCTGTATAAATTTGCGATTTGCGATTAAAGAATTTAGCTCAATAATTGATAAAGGGCTTAAAGGCTGCTTGAATAAATTAATATAATTACGTGATTACTTTTAAATATAATATAAATAATGATACAAACACAAACTAAAATTTCAATTAAAGATAATAGCAATTTTTTGCAAGGTCAGTGCATAAACTTTAACAAAAAAAATACAAAAAAAGCTGCAAAAATAGGGCATTGTGTAAAGGTAAGTATTTCAAACGTAAAGCCTACGGTTTTAAATAGCCAAGAATATAAAAAGTCAGCGGGTCTTAAAGCTAGCATAGTTAATATAAAAAAAAACAGTTTGCAAGACTTACTATTAGTACAGGTAAAGGCCCCGACATACCGTAAAGACGGATCAACAATCCAATTTTATTCAAATTGTGGTGTATGCGTTGTTTTTAAAAAAGCTGGCGGCCAATGCCAATCCAAAAAGCAGCATCAACTCGGGTTTAAACGAGTCAATACCACAGTACCGTTTGAATTAAAAAACAAAATACACGCACAAAAATTTAAAGCTGCTCATAATGTTATAAAAGTGGCCAAAAACTTATTATAACTCTAATTGACTAACTTTTTTGTTCTGTATATAATACAAAGATGTATATATATCTATTAATACTATATTAATATTAAAGTGAAAGCACAACGAATTTAAATTAAAATAAAAATGATTATTGAAAAAATGAATTATTTAATGCCTTCTGTAATAGAAGCGGATTTGAGCGCCTTATTATGGCAGCCAAATACATTTCCGGGATCAGACACGTTTAACCAATTGATTGTTACCGGATTGATTGTGTTTTGGATTGGGCTAACAGGTATTTTTTTTAATCGCCGACTAGTTATCAGTATCCTATTGGCTGTAGAGCTTACATTACTATCTATCAATCTATTAATGCTTACTTTTGCTGCCGCCATGGAAGATTTAGTGGGCGTAATGTTTGCCTTGTACATATTGTGCGTCGCTGCTGCTGAAAGCGCTATTGGTTTAGCTCTTATAATTATTTGGTATCGCGTGAGACGTACAGTTAGCGTACAATACATTAGTTTATTAAAGGGTTAGTTTGTATAAAATAATATATGTCTTTTATATTGCAAAAGGCTAATTTTATTTTATATACTTTTTTTGTATTTAAAAAAATTGTTTTATTTTATCTTACTCGAATCCTAAAACAATTAAAATCATAGTAAATACTGCTTGTAGCTTAATGGATAAAGCGTTAGTTTGCGGAGCTAAATATGATTGTTCGATCCAATCCTAGCAGTAGCAGTAAAGGCAGATAATTAAAAAACTCAAATGATGCTTTTTTTTTTAAATTCCTAGACTAGATAAGTAATCAATTGTTTATCTATGATGAGCCTGATATAATATTACACATATTTAGTAAGCAAGGAGATATAGTAGAATCATCATACGTGTAGGAATCATTTGATTTAAAACTATATAATCTATTTTATACAATTTAAAATAAAATAAGGTGTTTGATCCGTAATTGCGTAATAAATCATCACAAAAAAAGTTTTTTAAACATGCCAACCCTAGACCGAAGCTTAGAAAAAAAAAGTTCACTTATTCAATACTCATTTACAAAGGTATACAATCCAAGAAGCGCAAGCGCTTTTAGTAGGATAAAACCTGCACTAGTGACGTATATATTAGCTAGCCATTTTGCTTTTGATTTGTCAAATTTACAAACAATATATGTTGAAAAAAAAATAATTCAAGCAGCGTTTAAACATCACTTTTGTGAAGAGTCAGGAGGTTTTTATAAATTGCAGACTGCACAATTTGTGTTACATTGTTTAAAAATCGCTGCTATTTTTAATTTAAAACAAAATAACGTATATCAACAGAACCTTTTTGGCAAACGTAACCACGTTCCACAATTGTACAATAAAGCTAAGTTATACCCAAAGTATAGTAAATATAAAACCTTATCGTTAACCCCAATTGATAAAGGGCCATTGATGGTTAAGTCAAGTAACAGAGAAGAGGTTTATAGAATAATACAATCAAAAAAACATAGTATAGCAACACAAATTAAGTGGGATTTATTTTACGCAAGTAATTTAATGTGTGCAAATTGGATATTAAATCAAATAATACAATTGTTGAGTAATTCTGATAAAAAGAGCCCCCGACCTATTTTAAACCAGTATATTAATGACATTCGTATACTTATTCGATCCATGGGAAGTATTTGCCCAATTCTCGGAATACGTGTCACTATTACCGGCCGTTTGGGAAGTCAAAAAAAAGCAATGGCTCAACGAATCAGTAAATGTGTGGGCAAAGTACCGTTAAGCACCCTACGTCAAAATTTAAATTATAGCCAGAGCTTTGTACGTACAAGATTTGGTGTAATCGGTGTTAACGTATGGGTTTGTTATCGAGGAAACTAAATTAATCTAGCATTTTTTGGTAGTAAAGACTCCGTATGCTATAAGCTTTTTTTATATCATTTAAATTTGAGATTATTATTATTATATACATGTGTTTATAATAATAAATAATAGATTCATTATTTGTATTGGTTAGACGACTATAAAAATGTATTACTTTTAATTATGAATTATATATATAATATACTCTGTTATGAGGTGTACAATTTTGGTTTAAAAATTGTCTAGATCACGTACAAATCCGCCTTTTTATATTTTTTCTATATGTCTTTGACTCAGTTTATTTTTAGTAACGGGACTAGCAATATATTGGTTAGTTTGAAGCTAGTCCCTATTATAGCAGCATTGGCTATTATTTTTTTACCCGCTTGGAGAGTCAATACAATTCGAAGTATTAGTTTAATTGCTTCATTAATTACGTTCTTATTAAGTTTAATTATTTGGATTTTATTTGACCCGACTACGGCGGACTTTCAGTTCAGATACCACGTGGAAACGTACAGCGGTATCGGAAATTTATTTAACTTTAGTTTTGGTTTTGGTATAGACGGTATAAACTTGTGGTTGATTTTATTGACCACTTTTTTAACTTTAATATGCATTTTAATTGGTTGGCAAATTCCTGCAAGCTTGGAAATCAAGGGCCCAGAATACTTAAAGACTTACTGTTTAATATTTTTAATAATGCAGGTTATTTTAATTGTGGCCTTTTCGGCCCAAGACCTGCTGGTATTTTATTTATTTTTTGAGGCTGTACTAATTCCTATGTTTTTATTGGTTGGTATTTATGGTTCTAAACCAAGAAATATTCGAGCTGCCTATAAAATGTTTATTTACACATTGATAGGGTCGTTGCCGATGTTAGTTGGCGTTTTAATTGTGTATTTTCAATGCGGATCGACAGACTGGCATATTTTAAACACGTCTTATTTTAGCCCAAGTCGACAGATAATTCTATTTGTGTTATGGTTTATTAGCTTTGGCGTTAAAACACCCATAATTCCTTTGCACGGTTGGTTACCCGAAACCCACTCAAATGCTCCAACAGGCGGCTCGATAATACTAGCTGGAATCTTATTAAAGCTTGGAACCTACGGATTTTTTCGCTGGAGTATCAGTTTATTCCCTTTAGCGTGTATTTACTTTAGCCCAATGGTTTATGTTATATGTTTAATTGGTATTATTTATGTAAGCTTAATTACTTTACGTCAAATTGATGTAAAGAAGATCGTTGCGTATAGCTCTGTAGCTCATATGGGGTGTTGTTTATTAGGGATGTTTGCATTTAATATTGTAGGTTTAGAAGGAAGTTTGCTAATGATGATTGGCCATGGCGTTGTAAGCCCAGGGTTATTTTTATGTATTGGTATACTTTATGATCGCTATAAAACCCGGGTAGTTTATTATTTCTCGGGGCTTGCACAAGCGATGCCCCTATTGTCTACTCTGTTGTTAGTACTGACAATGGCAAATATAAGTTTACCTGTATTAAGCCCTACGTTTGCCGCAGAAATGCTCATTTTTACAAGCGTATTTTTAGTAAATAAGCTAGTAGCAATTTTAGCGGCCTCATCAATGGTATTAACCGGAGCATACGCGCTTCTACTATACTGTCGAATTTGTTTTGGAAATACAAAGCTAGTATACATTCAAAAATATAGTGACTTAAATCGCCGAGAGTTTGCTGCTTTAATACCATTTTGTATACTGAGTATACTAATCGGAGTTTACCCTAGTTTAATTTTGGATACCAGTCATACAAGCGTAGCTTACGCCTTAATGTGCTATAACATGTAAAACTAAATTATATTGGTTATTATATGACGCCTTTCAGTTTTGAAATCAGTAGAGCAGCTAGCTCAGGTGGTAGAGCGAGCGTCTCATGAACGCTTGGTCAGTAGTTCGAATCTACTGCTGCTCATAAAAATACAAAGAATTAATTATTTATACTAAATTTCAAATTAAGTTAAGTAAAAGGTACATTTTATGCGTAAGAACTTTAAATTACTACGCTAAGAAAAATTAAACTTAAACTCACTTTTTTTACTGAAAATCAGTATAGATCAATTTATATATACATAAAACATCAAAAACAAATTTTAGATTTAACTGATATATGTTAAAAGCATATACGCATATATTAAAAGCAGATAAATATACTGATTTATGACAAATACGTTAAAAAAAAAACTAACACAAAATCCGGCATTTTCTACTAAAAAACGAAAAGCTGTTCCGTCAGGATTAAAAACACTACTACGACGATTTAAGAAATTAAAGTTTGAATACGTTGAATGCGGTAGAATTGACAGTATTGCTGATGGGATTGCGCGAGTATACGGATTAGATGGTGTTCAAGCAGGTGAGCTATTAGAGTTTTTACCAAAATCCGGAGAAGTTATTCGAGGTATGGCTTTAAATCTTGAAAAGCAATTTGTCGGAGCCGTTTTATTCGGTAATGACGCTGCACTTAAAGAAGGAGACTTTTCTCGCCGTACAAAAAGTATTATTTCAGTCCCGGCAGGATTGTTTTTACGCGGACGAGTCCTTGATCCTTTAGGTCAACCTTTAGATAACAAAGGTGCTTTACCTGCGACAAAACAAGAACTAATCGAGCGAAAAGCTCCAGGTATTCAGCTACGTGCGAGAATTGACTCTCCAATGGCCACCGGAATTCGAGCTGTGGATAGTTTAGTCCCAATTGGTAATGGTCAACGAGAGTTGATAATTGGTGATCGACAAACTGGTAAAACGGCAATTGCTGTAGACACAATAATTCACCAAACAACACTACGTCAATTGGAGGCTGACTATGTTAGTTCAAAAACAGTAAGCAGCTGTATTGGTGCGGAGAAAGCTGGAAGTACTTGTGTATACGTAGCAATTGGACAAAAGCGCTCTAGTGTAGCTCAACTTGCAAAAAAATTGGAAGAGGTTAATGCAATGCCTTGGACGGTAATTATTGCGGCAACGGCGTCAGATTCAGCACCACTGCAGTTTTTAGCGCCTTACGCGGGATGTACGATTGCAGAATATTTTAGAGATATTGGTGAACCCACAGTGATTATTTATGACGATTTAAGCAAGCAGGCCGTGGCATACCGCCAATTAAGTCTGCTATTACGTCGACCACCTGGGCGGGAAGCCTACCCCGGAGATGTATTTTATTGCCATAGTCGACTACTTGAAAGAGCGGCGAATATGGGCAAAGGATACAGTCTAACCGCATTACCAATTATTGAAACACAAGCTGGAGATTTAAGTGCCTATATTCCAACCAATGTAATTTCTATTACTGATGGTCAATGCGCACTTGAGGCAGACTTATTTTTTAAAGGAATTCGACCAGCTATTAACGTAGGTCTTAGCGTAAGCCGTGTAGGGTCGGCTGCTCAAATAAAAGCAATGAAAAGGGTTGCTGGGCAATTAAAGCTATTACTAGCTCAATATCGTGAAAACGCAGCATTTGCACAATTTGCAAGTGATCTTGATGCAAGTACAAAAAAAGTATTGGAGCGTGGTGAACGACTAACTCAAATACTAAAGCAAGATCAATTTGCAACAACTTCGACACCAATTCAGGTAGTAATGTTATATGCGGGATCAAAAGGTTATTTAGACGTACTAAGCCTAGCTCAAATAGACCAGTTTATGACATTGGTAGTCAATGATTTAACTACTTATAGCTGGCCGTTTGTTGAAACAATTGCCGCCACAAAAGATTTCGATTCTGATGCAGAATCTAGTATGCAAGAATATATTACAGATATGGTAAACTATATCCAAAGTAATTAGTGATTATTTAAATTTTATTAAAGTTTATTATGTTTGACTATTTAGCAATACTAATTTATCTTATTGTTGCCGCTGGATTCGCAATTATTTTCAGTGGGGCGGCTTTTCTTGTAGCATTCCGGAGACTGAATAGTGAAAAAACTGCGCAATACGAATGCGGTTTTGACCCATTTGATGACGCTAGGTCTAAATTTGATGTTAGATTTTATCTTGTTGCTTTGTTATTTCTTATAATGGATCTAGAAATCTTGTTTTGTTTCCCGTTCAGTATTGCACTTGCGGACATTGGCGCAATGGGGTACTGGGTTGGAATCGGTTTTCTAATAATTTTAACGGTTGGTTTTTTTTATGAATGGTCAAAAGGAGCACTTGACTGGGCCTAAAGACATACATATAAAACAAAGCACTAATAGGCATTTTATAGCAAACTCTGGTAAGTGTAAGTCACTTTTAAAATTGATCTTGTACATTAAAATCAAAATCTGTTTTACTAGAATAGCAAGTTGTTATAGTGTTAATAGCTATAATATGTGAACAAAGTTTATAAGCATTACGAAGATTTTGAAACCTTGAGTTAGTAACTAATTACTAAAATGGGGTTAAACCAGATGATATTTGTGAGCTTAAATATTTCGTAATGTTTAATTTTAATTATGCAAAAACAAAGCAACAAAAAATATCGTATTCTACAAAATAAATATTTATTGAAAACAAATGTTAACAAAAAAACAACAATATAGTATAAACTCTTTAAAACAATTAAAAGATTTGCAGCCGAGCCAGTTTTGTTTAATACATGTGAATAAGACGAAAAATAATCTGCACTGCGTAATTTCGACTTTATTTGGTCAAAAAAAAACATTGTGGTCTATCAGCGGAGGTCGTATGTCTGCAAGTGTTAGCTCCAATAGCCGACGAAAAACTAGATATACCCAACGAATGGTGTATAACGCTGTAATAGAAAAAGTTTTTGGTCTTGGCTTGAAGTACTTGGTTCTACATTGTAAAGGTACTATTTCTTCTAAGCGCTTTATTTTAAACTTATTTAATCAACATTTTACTGTGCTTTTATTAAAAGATTGCACCAGTGTTGCTCATAATGGCACAAAACCGCCCGCAAAACGGCGATTGTAAATCAAGCCAATTTATGAGGAAGCTTTATTACGATTATATAAAAGCGATAATTATCACTTATATATAATATCAACGGGGTTTACAATAATCTGTTTTTGTCAAGATTTGCTTCGTAAATAAGTCGGTTTGTTTAAAAACGGCATGGGGCGTTTGTTTAAATAAACGCAATCGGAGAATTAATTTTTTTCTTTTTATAATTAAATTACAATATAAATATAAATGTCTCGATCTTCTTGGAAAATTCCACATATTATTTTAAATTTACAAAATTGTGACAGAGTTATTAATCGCACTATAGTATACCAGCGAATGGCAACAATAACTCCACGATTAATTGGCCAAACAATCTATATTTTCAACGGTTTAAGGGCAGTACCTATCAAAATAACCGAACATCATGTAGGCTTTAAATTTGGGGCGTTTGCTTTAACAAAAAAGCGAGCAAAAATAGCCAATCTTAAAAAACGCTAAACAAAAATAAAATTTTATTTTTGTTTAGCGTTTTTTAAGAGAGCAAAAATAGCCAATCTTAAAAAACGCTAAACAAAAATAAAAAATAAGCGTTTTATAGAAAAACGTTTATTAATTATTAATTATCAAACTATATTTATAAACTTATGTATTCTAAACTTGAATATATTATATTTTATATATAAGCTAGTATTATTTTCTTTTTACTTACAACAGATTTGTTGTGGTAATTCCCTAATAGGAATTTATAATAAAGTAAAGTAAAGTTTATGCCTCAGGTGAGCAGATATACGTATAATAAATTACCAGCTCAATGACTTCGAATAGTAAAAAATTAAACAACACTAAAATAATAAATCATTTGAATAATCTTAAGATTAGTAAAGTAGCAGTAGACAATTCTAAACAGCTGACTTTGCTCTCTAATACAACAGAGTCTCTGCTAAAAAAAACAAAGCTGATAAAGTTTAATGGTTTTCTTAATAAATTGCTAACCGCTAACAATGCTTTAGTAAAATTAATTATATTTAGTTTTTTAAAAGGCTCTACAAGTACAACGGGCTTTAAACAGGTATTATATAACAGAATAAGAGTAGAAAATAATCGGCTCTATCCCTTGTATAATCGACGAAAGCATAGTCATAGCCACCATATATTGATTTCGAACCAACTAGGAAAATTAAGTAAAACATTTCACTATTTAAGCAGAAATAAACTAAAAAATTTTATTACTTTAGCTTTAACAAAAGCCCTCGGTTACAAAGGAAAAAATACAACTACAATGCCATATTGCTTTATTAGTAAGCACATCAGCGCAAGGTCAACGCCTGATTTAATTGCAATACTAGAAACCCAAATATGCACGCTAATATGGCGAAATCAGTTTAAGCATTGTTTAGCCAATAGCCGTCAAGCTGTACTTCATGCAAACTTTCAAATGCTATTGAAAAATAATACTGCCTTAATTATAAAAAAATAACTGGCGGAGTTAAAGGTTAAAAAGGTTTTGTAAACCTTTTGCACTAGCCGTACTGGTTTCGTAATAGATTCAAAATAGACAATATATCATAATAGAAATAAAACAAGTTATTTTTTAACTCCAGTAGATATACAGCTTTTATCACATAATCCCTAGACAACTTTAGTTTTTAATTAAAGGGTTAAAAAACAATAAACAGATGGCAACAATACCAAAAAAATTAGCGTTTAAGCTGTATTTTAGAAAAAAAACAAAAACACGCAAACTTATACACCGTGAACGGAAATTACGGCAGCTTGGGCTTAAAAAAACTACAAACGCCGGTTTTTTAAGCTCATTAAACTATGCGACCACTTTTAAACCAAAATTGTTAGACTTGGTGCCTATAAACAGTAAACTCTTACTTTTGCAAAGTTTAGAGACCCAACAAAAGAAGCAACATAACTTTAATGAGGTAATTAATCCCTACTTGCTTGATCGTGGTGAAAACTTTCAAGGATTACTAAAACGATCAAATGACGTTTTTTACTCAAAACAAAAACCAAACGCCTGGCCAGTCTACTCGAACCATGTGTATTTAAAAACGCAAATGAACTATTCAGTAAGTAGTAAAAGGCTGCTATTTGGATTATATGGAATCTACAGTGTTCAACATGCAACAATAAGTGCCGCATATGTAGAGACAATAAAGCTGGATATTGCAAAGGCCTTAAAAAAAAGGGGACGCGTATGGACACGAATCTGCTGTGACTGCCCCGTAAGCGCACGCCCCGCAGAGACGCGTATGGGAAAAGGAAAGGGCTCAATTAGCCACTGGGTAGCCAGAGTACGTCCGGGTCAATTACTTTTTGAATTTAGCGGCATTACAAAACCTCAGTTAGACGAGATTTTTCAAAAACTCTGTAAAAAAACTTCTATTGGCTTAAGTATAATCAGCTAATTGAAGAACACGGCATGCTTCGTATACAATAGTGTGCACTATATTAATGTTGTAGTAACAATTTTAGCATAAACTACATAAAAATTTGAATACCCAAGTGTTCATTCATTTAAAATCGTTATTCTATGTCCGCTTTTGTAATAAAATAACAATAAAAATGCGCAAAAATAAAATAACCTGTTATACAAATAAAATAATTTTAGTATTTTGTTTGTATAATAGCAAGCATAGAAAAAATGATTTCATGAATAATAGCGCGTTCTTAGTTTAAAGGATAAAACATAAGTCTTCGAAACTTATAATACTAGTTCAATTCTAGTAGAACGCTTATTTAAACCGCTTTATATATCATATGCTTGCTATATTAATAGTTTAATAAAATGTAAAATTCTTTAGATTGTAGTTTAACGGTAAAACATTCCGTTTTGGTCGGAATAAAGAAGGTTCGAATCCTTCCAATCTAGCCCCTGCCTCCGCCTATAAACCAAAATCCAATTGATCACACATTGCTACAAAGCTTCTTTTAAATAACCCGTCTATTTTGTTTAAGACTTTTCTCACTTTTTACTAACGTGCAATACTCAGCGAGCAAGAGCAATCAAAGACAAAATAAAACACCTGTTTATAATATAATTTAATTATATGGTAATTAAATCAGTCAGTAAGTATAGCGCATAAGTACGGCGGTTTAAGCCTGTTTAAAATAGGCTTAAAAAATTCATTTTATAAGCACTCTTCGTCTAGCGGACCAGGACAATACTTTTTCACAGTATAAACGCGGGTTCGATTCCCGCAGAGTGTAAATTTTATGTAATAGCCAAATTTAAAATTAGATACTTTTATTTAAAAAAATTTGGTGCTTTTAACCTACATTATGTGATTGGTTTAAAACCAATCGAATACCCGACACTGCTGGCTTAAAACTGTTTTTTGCTACAGTTCCCCACACCTCAATGGTCCGTTTACAAATACCGCTAAAGTCAGCAATAACACTTTGTTGAAGCCGAAGCTTAATCCCAAAACCAAACGCTTTGCTGTTGCTGTTGCTGTTGCTGTTGCTGTTGCTGCATAAAGTCTTTTTTATAATTTAATTAGTATAAAATGATTATAAAAATGTATATATTTATTTTATTCAAACCACAAAACAAAGCTTAGTACGTATTTTATAACGTACTAAAGTAGGCTGTAATTTAATGGTAATATCGCCTTTGGTGTTGGTTCGAATCCTGCCAGCCTAGTTATGTAAAGTTAAAACAGAGTCATTCTTTTCATAACCTTAAAGTTTATCAAATAAAAAAAAAAAAAAATGTATAAAAATATATAAATGTATCTAGCTTTATTGACTTTACCTTTAATTACTTTTGTTTGTATAGGCCTATTTGGACGATTTATCGGCCCTCGAGGAACAATTGTTTTAAGTTTGCTAAGCGCGGTTTGTTCAGCACTGATAAGCTTTACAATTTTTTATGAGGTCGCGCTTTGTCGATGCCCATGCCAAATAACTTATGCAAATTATTTTCATAGCGGCCTGTTTGATGCCAACTGGGGTTTTTTATTTGATACTTTAACCGCAGTAATGTGTGTTGTTGTAACATTAATTAGCTGTTTAGTGGTACTCTATAGTTGCTCTTATATGATTGAGGACCCCCATTTTATAAGATTTATAAGCTATTTAAAGTTGTTTACTGTAGCAATGTTAATGCTAGTAACAGCTGATAACTATATACAATTGTTTGTGGGCTGGGAAGGTGTTGGTTTAGCCTCCTTTTTACTGATTAGTTTTTGGTTTACTCGCCTTCAGGCGAGTAAAGCTGCTATTCAAGCAATGTTATTGAATAGAGTAGGAGATATTGCTTTGGCGCTAGGAATAATCTGCTTGTTTTTCTGTTACAAAACAACTTCTTATGAAGCATTATTTACTTGCGTTGCAGATTTTTATAGTCTTGCAGCTTTACAAATAGCAGGGTATACGAGTACCCAATGGTCATTACTAGATTTTTCTTGCATTTTATTATTTATAGGCGCGATGGGTAAATCAGGGCAGTTTGGTTTGCACGCGTGGCTGCCCAACGCCATGAATGCTCCAACACCTGTTAGCGCTCTATTGCACGCCGCAACTATGGTAACTGCCGGCGTGTTTTTATTAGCCAGAACTAGCCCATTGTTAGAGTTTGCCCCCTATGCAACGGTTATAATAGCTGTAATCGGAGCAGTCACAACAATTTTTGCAGGGACTATCGGATTAGTCCAAAATGATTTTAAGTCTATTATAGCTTACAGTACGTGTAGTCAACTAGGTTATATGGTTACAATTTGTGGTCTTTCAAATTACAACGTAGGAATTTTTCATTTGTTCAATCACGCATTTTTTAAAGCTTTACGGGCGACCGGAGGCCACCTTCTGAAACTATTCTATCCGATTCTCGGTTAGAACCGCCCAGAAATGTAGGACGGAAACACTCATATCTTACCTGCGTAAACGAACTTTGCGCGGGGAACAAAGCCTGATATGAAAGGGAAGGTCAGGAGTGCAATCCGAAGCTCCTTCCCTAGTGTAAATGGAGCGAGACTAGAGAGTACCTCTCAAAGGCGAGGCGTGGCGAGGAATTTAAACTCTGTACTTAAGCGGCCCTCGGGTTATAGTATAGCATTTCGCAACACACTAGAGTAAAGGGTGTGCGGCCATACATTATGCAATGCGCCTACCCCAATGAAGGGATTAAAAGCGCTCAAAGCCCTAGTCTCCCACTCCCCTAAACTTAGGAAATTTTTTTTTTTTTTAATTATGAATTTAATCAAACGAAATTTATTGTCAACAGGTGGAAACGGTGAACCTGGCCTGGACTTTATTCCTCGCCAGGGACGGAGGATCCGTAGTACCTGCCTATCCGAAAGGAAGCCAGTAATGGTAAAGCTTAGCAGAAAATACTCTGCTAAAACAGGAAAGGGATCTAAACGGATGTACTCTGTTGAGGACATCCCATACTTAGAAAGTCTTCAACGCAACGCAGGGGTTTCGGACGAAACTACAGCCTGCATTCGACGATTGGAGACGGTGTGGAAGCTTAACTCGAACAGTCAGAAAGCGAAACACCTTTTTAGAATGTTGAGAAGAGAGGAGCTGTGGATTGCCGCGTATAGGAAGTTAGCGCTGAATAAAGGGGCCTTAACGGCCGGAGGCGCTGAGGGAACTATCGACGGCACCAGCATGAAGACACTTAGAGAACTCAAAGAACTGGTGAGCTCAGGAAACTACACAGTGGGAATAACTCGGAGAGTGAACATACCGAAACCTAAAGGGGGCTTACGGCCATTAGGTATCCCGGAATTTCAAGACAGAATAGTTCAAGAAGTCCTCAGAATCCTGCTAGAATGTGTCTATGAACCGCGATTCTACGAAAGCAGCCACGGCTTTCGACCCCAGAGATCACAACACACATGCCTTCGTCAAATTAGGCGCGACTTTGGAGGAACCAAATGGGTGGTCGAAGGAGATATAAGCAAATGCTTTGATACCATTGACCACCAAACCGTAAGAAAATATTTATCCCGCACCATTGATGATCAACGTTTCGTCAACTTGATCATTCTGGGCTTACGTTCCAAAGTCTTGATGCCAAATGGCGCAGTGGAATGGATGAAAACGGGAACACCCCAAGGTGGAGTGTGCAGTCCACTACTAAGCAACATTGTCTTGCATCAATTAGACAGATTTATATCTCGACTGAAACGAGTCATTGACAAAGGTCTACAACGAAGGAGAAATCCAGAATATGTTAGTTTAATGAATCGCAGTAGATATTATCGGGGAGCCAAGGCAGGTAAAATGGCCTTGCGAGCGGCCCGCAAAGTTACCCCGGTTCTTACAGAGGACCCCGAATACCGAAGACTGCATTACGCTCGTTATGCTGACGACTTCATTGTAGGCATAACAGGACCTCGGGAATTAGCTGTGCAGGTGAAAATGTCCATAGCCCGCTTTCTGAAACAATGGCTCTGCTTGCAGTTAAATAAAGATAAAACAGTAATTACTCAGCTAAGCAAAGACGGTGTCTCCTTTCTTGGATATACCATCAAGAAAGGGCCATCATTTGCGATGAGACATACGCAACATTTCGGAAACTACACCAGGCGCATCCGACGAGTCCGTTCCGGCGGAATAACTCTTCTCGCGGATGTGAATAAGGTAGTGAAAGGCCTGGCTTACAAAGGGTTCTGCAAGGGGTCTGTGCCTGTTCCCAATTTCCGCTTTATGCATCAACCACAAAGTTATACAATAACAAGAACGAACAGCATATTGCGGGGGCTAGACCAGTATTATAGGCTTAGTGATAATAGGAGAGCAGCAGTTAGCTATTTCAGCTATCTAGTTAGGTACAGCATAGCCAAAATGTTCGCGGCGAAGTATAAACTCAGATCGGTTGCTCATGTGTTTAAAATCGCAGGCAAAGATCTTGGCAAGAATCTGAAATCAAAGGGTAGTCAAGCCCATGGAACTAATGATAAACAATTAGCGAAGGATGCTCGGTCCGCCGGAAGTGTTGTAAAAGGCGCTATGCCCAAATTGCTATATACTAAGTACAAGGATATCCAACGGCCAGACGTGAGCCCTCTAGCCAAGCGGTGGGATCCGTGGAAACAAGTTGAGCAGGGACATATCGCATGGCCTATAACAAAATGGACAGAATTTAGTATCCGAGGGCGGATGGCACTCAGTGCAACATGCTCCCATTGTGGCAGTGACGAACAGGTGGAAATGCACCATGTGAGAGGTCTCCTAAACAAGAATAATGTTGTGGAAGTGGCAATGATAGCCAGTAGAAGGAAACAAGTGCCTTTATGCCGAGCCTGCCATTTGGCAGCTCATGGTAAGAAATCTAGAAACAAGTAATTTAAGTTGGCGAGCCGTGTGACGGGCGACTGTCTCGCACGGTTCTGGGAGCACTTTAGTAGTGTAAGCAATGAACGGGCTAGCTACGGTTGCTGAAATGAACTCTTGACTCCACTTTTTTTAACTGCTGGTGCAGTTATTCACGCTTTGGCAAATGAGCAAGATGTGCGAAAGTTTGCTGGACTGCAACAAATTCTTATATTTAGTTATACGGCTCTGCTTATAGGTACGTTAGCCCTAGTAGGGACGCCCTTTTTAACCGGGTTTTATTCAAAAGATGTTATATTAGAATTAGCTTATGCGCGCTATAGCGTAGCGGCCCATTTTAGTTATTTGTTAACCTGTTTTAGTGTATTTACTACATCATATTACAGTTTTAGACTGTTATTCTTATGTTTTCATACTAATATTAACCAACTTTCGGAAACCAATAGCCGCTACACTAGGAATTTAAATTTAACGAAAAAAAACAACCTTGAATATAAGAACAAGTACACAAATATATATAAACAATACGCCAAAGCCCACGATGCCGACTGGGTTATGGGTATAGTATTACTTATGCTAGCAGTTGGTTCTATTTATGCAGGTTGGTTTTTTAAACCTATGTTTATAGGGCTTGGCAGTGACTTTTGGAATAACTCAATTTTTATAAAACCTAACAATGGTATTATGATAGAGGCGGAGTTCTTACCTCAATTTGTCAAAAATCTTCCTTTAATATTAACTATATCGGGCGCATTAATTGCTTATTTATTTAGTATAACTTGGGTTTCTGGAGCTTATCAAATAGCGTCGAACCATTTGAGCAAAGTTTATTTATTTTTAAACCAACGTTGGTTTTATGATAAAATATTAAATGAACTAGTGGCGTATAACGCGTATAAAATAGGGTACGACTTTGTAAAAATATTCGATAAAGGGTTGCTTGAGCTATTACCTATGTTTGGGCTTGGATTGCCGAAATTTCTAAAAAGCATATATATTAAATTAGGCGCTACTCAGTCTGGTTTAATCTATCACTATGCCACAATAATGATTATTGCTGCTATGTGTGGGTTAACTATGCTATGTTTTACTAACATAGTATTATTTATAGATTTTAGAATCTTTGTACTAATGATTTCATGCCTTTTTTTTTTTTAAACAAAACCACACCCCCCCCCCCCCCCCCCATCTTGTCTTCTTGCCTAAAAAGCCGGTTTTTTAAGGACCTCTTTTACGTGTTTCCAAATATTAGGCGCACACGTCTACATTTTGAAGCCCAAGATAAACCAGCACAGCAGTTAAAAATTGTTATAGAAACAACGGTTTTGCGAAGGTTCGAATCCTAGACTGCGTAATACTGCAATTGAGAGCTATTTATATTGTTTGTTTTGGATAAACAAATTAAATAGAAATAAATAGCCGACTAATAATAAATTTTATTATGAAAAACTTTTCATTGTATTATTGTATATTAATCACATTTTTTAACACATGCGCTATTAGTTTTTGTGATGCTCCGCTGAGCGCAACTAGTGCCATGTTTGATCGTTTTGGTTTCCAAGAACCGGCGAGTCCTTTAATGGAGGGCCTTGTTGCTTTACACTCTGATATTTGGGCAATTATGCTATTTGTTGCGGGTTTCGTTCTGTATATGATGTGTGCTATACTATACAAATTTAGTGCCAATAGCTCAGACATTAGTTATAAAGTTCACCACCATAGCCTAATTGAAATCATTTGGACTACTGTTCCTGCGTTAATCCTATGTGTAATCGCAATACCAAGTTTTACTTTGTTGTATAGCCTGGATGAAGTAATTGAGCCTAGCTTAACAATAAAGGCAATTGGGCGGCAGTGGTACTGGAGCTATGAGTATGGTGATTACGAAGTGCATGACGGCTTAGTGACAAACGGTATTACATTTGACAGCAATGTGTTGCAAGATGACGATTTGGAACAAGGCCAGCTACGTTTACTAGATGTTGATAACCGTCTAGTTTTACCCGTAAATAAACACATAAGACTGCTTACAAGTGGAGGTGACGTGATTCATAGTTTTGCTGTTCCAAGTTTAGGTGTTAAACTTGACGCGATTCCTGGTAGACTAAACCAGACAATGCTGTTTATAAAACGGCAAGGTGTTTTTTATGGGCAATGCTCGGAGCTATGTGGGTCAAGTCACGGAATGATGCCAATTGCGCTAGAAGCTGTTCGCGAACAAGACTACGTTGATTGGGTTAATATTAAGCTGCAAGAGATGTAAATCAAACTGTACGGATTGCTTGAATAAATTTAAATAAAAATAGTTTACAAAAAAAGGCTTTTTGGATAAATGAGGCCACATTGATTATACATTTTTAAAATGATTATTGTTACAATAAAAGTAATCGCGGTTATGATCGTTGGATTATTAGCCACTGCATTTTTAACTTTGTCAGAGCGCAAAGTAATGGCGGCATGTCAAAGACGTAAAGGGCCCAACGTTGTTGGGTTTATAGGGTTGCTCCAGCCAATTGCCGATGGTCTAAAACTTATTGTTAAAGAGCCGCTAATTCCCACCAATGCGAATTTACTGATTTTTTTAACTGCCCCAATATTAAGCTTTATATGCAGCACAATTGCTTGGGCAGGGATTCCTTTTGGCTATAGCATGGCTATTGCAGACTTTAATATAGGTATTTTGTATATTTTTGCAATAAGCTCTCTAGGAGTATACGGGATAATTACCAGTGGCTGGAGCTCTAACTCAAAGTATGCCTTTCTAGGCAGCTTGAGATCAGCGGCTCAGATGATTAGTTATGAAGTCAGTATAGGATTAATATTGTTGACAGTTATAGTGACCGTTGGAAGTTTAAACTTAACTGAAATTGTTTTAGCACAAGAACAGTGCTGGTTTGCCCTGGCTCACTGGCCTGCTCTAATTATGTTTTTCATAGCTTGTTTAGCCGAAACAAATAGAGCGCCATTCGATCTTCCTGAGGCGGAGGCAGAGTTAGTGGCGGGTTATTTTACAGAATACAGTTCATCAGGATTTAGCTTATTTTTTTTAGCCGAATACGGCGCTATGATTTTAATGAGCACTCTTGTAACGATTTTTTTTCTAGGTGGGTGGCTGCCACCATTTAACGTATATATTTTTTATATTATTCCAGGACCAATTTGGTTAGCGTTAAAAACGCTTATTTGGTTATTTTTGTTTATTTTTGTAAGAGCGTGCTTACCGCGATACCGGTACGACAGGCTAATGGTACTGGGTTGGAAAGTACTACTACCGATAAGCTTAGCTTGGTTTTTGTTCACAACTGCAATGTTATACAGTTTTGAATTATTTTAATAAAGACATGATTAAATGTATTCTCCCGCGTGTTTAAACGCGGGCCACTTTTAAACTCACTTTAATAAGCAGTTTTCAGAAAATGATGTAATAGGGAACATGCCAGCTTTGGGTGCTGGATATGTGGGTTCAAATCCCGCTTTTCTGATAAATCTAAAAAAGCAGAGAGCATAAATCTGCTTTTTTAGGTTTAAAAACAATTGATATAGCTTGTTCTAATACCATTGTTAGGAATTACTACTAATAGTAGAAAAAATAAAATACTCAGTAAACCATATACTAGTGTATTCAGAAATAAATTATTATACAGTAAAATGAGCACATTAGTAAAATTATTAAAACATATAAGAAAACCAAAAGTAAAGCGTAATAGAAAGAAGGCTTTGCAAAAATGTCCTCAGAAATTTGGAATTTGTGTTCGAGTGTATACAACAACACCAAAAAAACCCAATTCAGGCATTCGCAAAGTTGCTAAAATTCGATTAAGTAACTCAAAAAGTATAATCGCCAATATCCCAGGTATTGGACACAATTTACAAGAGCACAGTTGTGTTTTAATACGTGGGGGCCGTGTGCGAGATATCCCAGGTGTTCAATATAGGGTAATTCGGGGAGTACTGGATTGTAAACCGGTTGAATCACGAAAAAGCAGTAGGTCCAAATACTCTGTAAAGCGTTCATAAGCTAACACTTACAAGATAAAGTAAAATTCTGTATTTTACAATATTAATATATGCAAATTTAATATAAAAATATTATCAAGAATAACAATAATAACAATGCTTATCAAAAAACAACATAATAAAAAAAATATCGCAAATGTAGGGGTAGGGCGGTTTAGGTTTAAACTGACGGAGCTAAAACAGCCGCACTGTGTTAAAACACCGACATTTAATAAAAACCCTTATTTTGGTTTTGGCGATCATGCCGAAACCGAAATTTCCCAAACCCAAAACAGTGAGCTAATTATAAGTTTTAGAAGTTATACCATATGTCAGGCGGAAGATATGGGTAGCGCTATGAATACAATTGAGAAATTAGTTCATTATCTAAACTCTCTTTGTGCAAAGCAACTACACACATATTTTGAATTATGCACAATAAGATCAGTGCTTTATTCAAAAGCGCGCACAAACTCGAAGTTTTCACCGGTTGTGCTGGGGTTCTTCACTTTAAGCTATACTGATTTATTAAACTGGGGTTATCAAAGCACCATATTACCGAGGTATCAAAAGCAACAAAGCGAACACAAAGCGATTTATTATACTAACGATTATAAGTCAAATAGCAAAATGGTAGGCTCTCAACTAACAAATAATTTAAAACAAAATAGTCATGAAATATTTCAGCAAAGCTACTCTTTTAATCGGTGTTTTTTTAAATTGTCTAAGCAATTAAGTAGTCTAAGCGCAATCAACGCAAAGTTAGTACAAAGAAGAAACTCTAAAAAATTATTTACTCTTATCCGCTCACCTTTTGTGTTTAAGAAAACGCGAGAACAATTTAGTTTACAAAGAATATCATCTCACATAGCGATTACGCTTGCAAACGCTGCCCAAAAGCAGTTTTTAATTAAAAATTTACGTTTATTGAAATTACCCGTAGAATTAAAAGTGGTCAGTCGTAATTAAGAAAACGCTTTTTATAAAAAGGTAACCTTTTTATATTGTTTAGAAAACCACACTCCTTTTTATAAAAAGGTAACCTTTTTATATCCTTTTTATATCCTTTTTATAAAAAGGTAACCTTTTTATAAAATAATTTTGCTAAAATATTTAAGGTCATTCTTAAATATTTTAGCAGTATTGAAAATTATAATATAGTACAAAATATGTAGATTTAAGTAAAAGTAAGTCACGCTGTTGCTTTTTTTTATATGTAATATTTTAAGTAGAAATGTCAATACTCCCTGAACAAATCAAGTATTTTGACACAGGCCGACGAATACGCCTATCGATTCATGTCGATTTGTAATTTTTTTTAAAATGGTGGTTCGTTGGTTATTTTCAAGCTCAGCAAAAGATATTGGGTATCTTTACCTAATTTTTGCAATTTTTAGCGGAATTATTGGTACCGCACTTTCAATGATAATTAGAGCAGAGCTAGCTCTACCGGGTACACAGATACTATCGGGAAATTATCAATTATATAACGTTGTAATTACAGCGCATGCTTTATTCATGATTTTTTTCATGGTGATGCCCGCGCTAATGGGTGGATTTGGAAATATTCTGGTGCCCGTAATGATCGGAGCTCCAGATATGGCATTTCCACGACTGAATAATATTAGCTTTTGGCTGTTGCCAGTAAGTTTACTATTATTATTAAGTTCAGCACTGGTTGAGACTGGCGCTGGTACAGGATGGACCATTGAAAGAATTTTGGGTTGGTGGTCCTGCTGTGGTCTTTTTGAAAGACCATAGTTTTAAAAAACTTCACTCGATGCGGGAACACCTTAATAAGATTTAAATTACTGAGTTACATATCAGTAAACAACACTGAATATGTTAAAGTGTAAAACGGGCTCGTTATAAGATTTAAATCGAAAGACAATCCGCAGGGAATAACGCTGTCTTCTGCTCTTGCAGAAAACAGTACAAAAATAAATACATAATGTTAAAACAGCATAAAAAAAAAACAGTTATTTCTTCAGAGACTACACGTGAAGATATTAATAGTGAGCAAAAATGGGCCGTAGGACTAATTGACGGTGACGGACATATTGGGTTAGAATGGACCAATAAAGAAAAAACAAAATGGGTGCCCGTTTTAAAAGTAACATTGCATAGATATAATAGTCGTGCTATTTATAGACTAAAAAAGGTTTTAGGGATTGGCAAGGTAAATAAAAGCAAAAACACAATAACTTATCGCGTGCGTAATAAGCCGCTATGGCGCTCTACTTTGGTACCTTTGTTTGACCAGTACCATTTAAGATCTATGAAATACGCAGCTGCGCTAGTTGTTAAAAAAGCGCTGCATTTGGCTGAAATTGATAGCCAATCCCCTAAAACCATTGTAGAACTACAAAAGTCACTAAATAGAAAAACGGATTTAATAAGCCCAATATGGAACAATGGCGGTAACCTAAAAGAAATTCTTGATTTGGATTGGTTAGCTGGATTTATAGAAGCTGAAGGTAGTTTTTATATTTTGAAAAACGGACAGCACGGTTTTGCTATAGGACAAGCGTATGACGAGCACATTATTGTTGGAATTCACCACTTATTTAATATACAATCGGCATTAAAAATAAAAAATAATTATACGATGATAGACACTAAAAACACAGAAGCTTTATATTTAATTGCAAATGCAATAAATGGGCGTCTTTTAGGTATAAAAAGTTTTGAATTTTCGCTATGGCTTAGAACTTTACGTAAAAAAAAAAAAGCCAAAACCTTAAAAGCAAAATCAATAATTGCTTTAATTAGAAAACGCTGTGAATCTAAAAAATAATCACGTTGTACTTTTCGCTTTTCGGCAAGGTTTAAGCAAGGACTTCACGTTTAACTATTTTAAAACCCATTTTTAAACCTAAGATCACCTATTGATAAAATCCTTTGGTAAATTTTTGCTACATTAATATATGGTATAGTCCATTTAATTTGAATATAAATAATTATATTTTATAATTAGCTACCCACCTTTATCATCACTAGTAGGAATGCCGGGTGCATCTGTAGATTTAGCAATTTTTTCATTACATATTTCTGGATTAAGCAGTTTATTAGGGTCTATAAACTTTATTACAACTATTTTTAATATGCGAGCTCCGGGAATGAAAATGCATAGGGTACCCCTATTTGCTTGGAGTGTACTTATTACTAGTTTCCTTCTACTGCTAAGTCTACCAGTATTAGCCGCTGGAATTACAATGCTACTAACGGATCGAAGGGCGACCGTAAGGTTGCCATGGGAAATGTCCTCACAAATTCTTGAGGAATTGAGCAGCGGAATCGCTCAAAATGCCAGTGTACTTATCTGGCTGTATTTAAGCACTGCAGTCGGAGACCATAGCCTGTACACAATGGGAGACACAGGACAGGGATTATCCGTGGCTGTCACCCTAGGCAAGACGATACAACTGGTTGAATGGGTTACTCGTGAAGGCGAGACGTTGGCGGGTTTCGTTGACCGTTGTTCTATGCCCAATATGGCTCTTTGCCATATACTAACAATCTACCCGAGGCCGGCCAGTTTCGATACCGCGCTTCCAAATTTTGGGGTAGACCAGACTGCGATTAGCAGATATACGTCTGAAGCCCGACCAATTGTATCATTAAAGTCGTCCATGGCGATACCGGTGAACCACCCGCGCAGGTGCGGGTGGGACGGAGGGGCCGTAGTACTATACCCCAATGGAAGGGCCCTAAGTAACTCAACCAAAACCAAGGTTGAGGTTTCATCAGTGAAAAAGACCGGGCCAGAAAGGTCACAAGGGAGGACTCCCAGTAAGATGACAACGAGGCTCGGTACAATAAACAAACTATTTAACAGAAATGCTTCATCCAAAGTCGATGGATTACTCCAGATACTGAAGGATCCGAACATATGGATAGCCGCCTATATCAAGCTTAGACCCAACAAAGGTTCAATGACCGTTGGAGGCGACAAAGGAACTATAGACGGAACATCAAAGAAACATCTCTTGATGCTGAGAGATTCTGTACTAGACAACACATACCATCCAGGAAGAATAAGAAGGGTATCAATCCCAAAACCTCAAGGTGGCACTAGACCGCTAGGTATTCCTACCTTTCGAGACAGGATAGTACAGGAGGTGGTTAGGACTATTCTTGAAACTATTTATGAACCAACATTTGAGAATACATCCCATGGGTTCAGGCCAAACCGCTCGCAGCATACCGCGCTTAGAGATATCAGAAAACACTTTCGAGGGGTCAGTTGGTACATCGAAGGAGATATTACTAAGTGCTTCGATAGAGTGGATCATAAAATCCTAATTAACATATTGAGAAACAAAATTTCCGACGAGAAATTTCTGTCCCTAGTAGCCAAGTTATTATACACGAAAGTAAAAGAGCCTAGCGGCATTGAATCCACTAGCACGATCGGAACTCCGCAAGGCGGAATCTGTAGCCCTCTACTATCAAATATATATCTCGACGAACTGGACAAGTTTATGAAAACCACTAAGCAGAATTACGATAAAGGCGATAAAAGAAGGAGAAATCCCGAGTACGACCGCCGATTACGTAGAGGAGGAATAAGGGAAGCTAGGAAAGTAAAATATGGTGACGGGAAGGATCCAAACTTCACGCGATTAGGATATGTACGCTATGCGGACGATTTCCTCATAGGCCTTATAGGACCCAAAACTGGCGCCATAAAGCTACGAACCGATATTCAAACGTTCCTAAAAGAGAGATTAAACCTGGAACTCAATCTGGAGAAAACCAAAGTGTCGCATCACCTAACGGATAAGGTGCGCTTCCTGGGCTATATTTTAGCCAAGTCTGGACGTAACGCGTATACGTACTACAGGGAATACGGAGGCGTTCAAAGGAAAGTCAGAGTTATCAGAGGGGGCTCGCCGTTTTTCAAAGTAGACATGGAGAAGGTGATACAAAGGCTAAAGCAGAAGTCGTTCTGTAGGGGCGATGGTTACCCAATCCCAAACTTCTACTATTTGCCAGAACCCCAGTCGGCAATAATTGAAAAACTATCACAAATACTGCGAGGGCTAGAAAGATACTACCATCTGGCGGACAACAAACGCCAACAAATAAGCAGGATAAATTTCATCATCAGGTACTCAGCGGCGAAATTATTCGCGGCGAAATTTAGAATGCGTAGCATAAGCAAAGTTTTCGCAAAAGCTGGTAAAGACCTGGGGAAAAGTCTTGCGTCCAAGAAACCAATAGGAATCACGGACGATAGGCTTTCCGAAATGGAGGAATCCGTCTCGGGTAAAATATCTAAAAGAAGAAAAGCTAAAGCCGGACTTCCCTTCACTAAATATGGTAGTATTCCAAAACCGGACATAGGAGTGAGAACAGGAAAAACCGAAGCACACCTTAAAGAGCCTTTATTCAGCCTTGAATGGAGGTCAATCAGAGGTAGTTACGCGTTCGGTTTACCTTGTGCGATATGTGGTACAGAAACAGCCGTAGAAATGCACCACATACGTGCTTTAAAGCATCTTAAAGGAAAAGACCCTATTGAGAAGAAAATGATGGCTTCAATGAGAAAACAAATCCCATTGTGTAAAAAGCATCATGCCGAAGCACACGGAAATAAGATGTATAAATAGATTTTGTTAACTGATTAGCGAGCCTCGTGACGAGCAATCGTCTCGCGAGGTTCTGAGAGCACTTGAGTAGGGAAACTATCGATCGGTTGGGCGTATACCCCGATACGGGTAGCACACCCGAAATCTTTACTCTACACTTTAATACGAGTTTCTTTGACCCCGCTGGAGGCGGTGACCCGGTTTTATTCCAACATATTTTTTGGTTTTTTGGCCATCCTGAGGTATACATTTTAATTCTTCCAGCTTTTGGAATAATTAGTCATGTGGTAAGTACATTCAGTGAAAAACCTGTGTTTGGTACTATCGGAATGATTTACGCGATGGCATCGATTGGAATTTTAGGATTCATTGTTTATGCACATCACATGTTTACTGTAGGTTTAGACATCGATACGAGAGCCTACTTTACAGCCGCAACAATGATTATTGCAGTACCAACAGGAATTAAAATTTTCAGTTGGCTTGCTACACTATGGGCTGGTCGAATTACCTTTAAAACACCTATGCTATTTGCGTTAGGGTTTTTGTTCTTATTTACCGTTGGTGGATTAACAGGTGTTATATTAAGTAACGCCGGTTTAGATATTGGGTTACACGATACGTACTACGTAGTTGCTCATTTTCACTACGTTTTAAGTCTTGGAGCAGTATTTGGCATATTTAGTGGATTCTATTTCTGGCTTCCAAAAATAACAGGACTTATGTATAACGAAACTTGGGCGCAAGTCCATTTTTGGTTATTGTTTATAGGTGCAAACCTTACCTTTTTACCAATGCACTGGCTAGGGCTAAACGGAATGCCACGGCGTATTCCTGACTATCCAACGGCTTTTGCATCGTGGAATTTAATTTGTAGTTACGGGGCGTATATAAGCGTCGCAAGCTTAGTCGTGTTTTTTGCTGTGGTTATTGAAGCTTTCGTCGTAGCTCGGCAGGCCTCTAGAAACCCTTGGCCGGTAGAACATAGACAAAAGCCTGTTGCAGTGTATAGCCCAGAATGGTTATTGACAAGCCCAATGGATTTTCATACTCACCCAGAATTACCTGTAATTCGAGAGCCGCGACGATCCAACTAGGCGAAACTAAATAAAACAGCAGGTCAATGTATACAATACACTTAAATCAAGAGATAAAATGGGAAGATAAAATGGGAAATGTATAATTTAATTTGATTTTTTACTGTATTGATTGGAGTATTCCAACCAATATGTTGAAAGCGTTACAACAGGAACATAGCGTTGCAACAGGAGTCTAACTCAATTGGCATTATAGTTTAGAGGTTAGAACGTTGATTTCATATGTCAAATGCGGAGTTTCGAATACTCCTTTTGCCACTTTACGTTTTTTAACTCCACTACCTGAGTCTGGGTATACTAAGGAACAAATAAGAATACAACATTATTAAATATGACCATATTAAAAAACAATTATAATTTTAACACAATTAACAAAAATAAAAAATATTTAGATTTAGCATTACTTAAACAATCTAAAAAAGTGTGTAATTTATTAAATAAAAGTGTTTTCAATTTGAAAACAATTTGCTTAAAGTCTAAATTAGACGCGGGAATTTCAACCTCACTAAAAGATAACACAATATTTAACATACATATAAAAAACCTAATACAGGCTGATTGGACAAACTTTGTTTACAATAAAAGAACGACCAGCAGAAAAAAAATTCAAACCAGGTTTCGAAGTATTATAAGTGATCAAAAAAAGCGAATTTGTTTTGATAATTATGAGTTAAATGGCATTTTATTAAAGTCATTGTTGTCCGTAGATTCGCTGGTTTTAATGAAGCTGCTAAATCTTAAATTAAAAGAAACCAATCGGGTTTCTTTTAATGACGTCTTAAATAACAATTTATCGTATGCCGGTCCAGGGCTTATTTTAGAACAGCTAATCAATAGGCGATTTACTAAAAAACAAGGGATTTCAAATATACGAAATCGTTGTATAGTAACAGGTCGTAGTTCGATAATAGGAAAACTTCGATTAAGTCGAATAAGTTTTCGTCGTTACGCTGGGCGAGGGCTAATTCCCGGACTAATTAAGAGAAGCCATTAAAAAAGGTTATAATAAGGAATGCACCATATTAAACTTTATTATAAGTAATTGATCTTTTTTAAAGCGCACATACAATTTTATTTTATTTTTTTAATAACACTACTGAGATTTTTATAAACATATGATATTTATTATAAACAATAACACAACCCATAATTATTCTAGATATTCTACTGGACCAAGTCGCATTCATAACGCTTCGTTAAATGTAAAACGTCCAATTCAAGCTATGATAAACCATTACGCCCCAACGTTTGAAAATAACCAAGATAATAAACCTTATTTATTTCAAACCAAGCAATTGCTTTGCTGGGGGCCAGATATCGCGTTTTTTAATTTAAGAAATACATTTTCCAATATTTTCAAAGCCTTGCAAATATGCTGGTCTGCCGCGCGAAACAATAAAAAGATTTTATTTATAAACGGCAAAGACAGTATTGCTGCTGACTCAATATTAGTAAACGCGTGGCTAATGCAGCAGTATAAGCGACATAGTATGCCGCGCAAACTGAATAATATATCCAACTATGCGTCAAAATACACTAATCACTTACCGGCTTCATCCAAATTAAAAATAAACACGGCGTATCAAAACAAAGTATTATTTAATCATCTAAGTACGTTTTTAAATAGCTGCTGCATAAAAATGCCCCATATTCCAAATACAAAAGTGCAGAGCTTTATAAAAAATTCGAATTCACTATTTAATTGTATATTAACTAAATCGAAATGTTTTTATACGCACAATTGTAGCCAACTCAGGTATACGCAGACCAATAATTCTAAATACACACACCAACAAAAAACAAAGTTACGCCAAAATGAGTTGGCTAAGGATTCTACGCGTAAGTTAAACATTCAAAAAGCGGGTAAAACAATACACTCCAAGCATAGCTTTATGTTAAGCAAAACTTTGTTTTTAACACAAAATGAAAATAAATTAGCAGTAAGTAATTATGACCAATTAAAAATAAACACAAACAATGCTATACGATTACAAGTCAAAGAAGCCCACATTTTAACGCAACAAATTACTGGAGAAATCACTGTTCCGCTTGTGGGTTTTTTAACTAACACTAAGACAGGGTTTAATACTTTGCAAAATCAACTAAACGATGAATTTTTTAATCAATCTAGGTCTGTCTATTTGAACAATTCGCTGAACACCAAGGTCAAAAATGTCGTTAATATACGCTCCAAGACTTTAAACTGGCAATCACCTTTACACCAAAATATTACTAATCATAATTATACTAATCATAATTATACTAATCATAATTATACTAATCATAATTATACTAATTGCTATTCAACATCGATATACCACCAATATTATTTACCTTTTTCATTTTATGTAAGACCGGTAAATAATAGTGGCCTACTGATTAATCAGCAATTAAAACAAAAGCAACATATAATTAGGCAAAGCATATTTGGAAAAGTACTAGCTTGGAGGTTAAAAGGTCAATACCCTTCTAGTATGTTCTATAGTCAATTCAAAATATTTGATCAACGGGATAAATATAAGTCTAAACAACTTACAATTGCAAATAACAAGGACGTTGATGCAGCGGTATACGAGCTTAAACTGACGCCCGTTAAACCACAAGTAGTGTTTAAAAATAGCAACAATTTTATAACATTAAAAAAACCAGTACGGCTAGTGCAAAAGGTTTACAAAACAAGCTTAAAATTTTATTCAAATTTTAAATCTTATAACACGCATAGAAAAAGTCAGTCACCGATCAAATTTTCTCCAGCCTTGGCATGCTCTAAAAATATACGCGATCAAAGACCAAAAGTATTACTAAAAAGCCTTAAAGACAATAGTATTAACAATTTTTATATTAGTCGATTTTATCAAAGCATTAAAAGTAGTAGCCTGTATAAAAATCAACACAAGAATAGTGTACATCAAAAATCCTCAGTAACTCAACTATTTAGAACTAATCACGTTTTAAAGGCCTATAAGGCCCAAACGAAGCAACTAATACCTAAGCTGCTTAGATATGATGAAAAAAAATTTTGCAATTACTACGACAAGTTGATTAATTCAAACCAACTAAACCAATACCAAATGTTTGCTAAAAGTCCTTATGTGAATAATAAGTTGGCAGATATAATTTTTTTTATTAATCCTGAAAAAAATCAAAATTTAGTTAACCAAGCCAATTGTCTAAAAATTCCCACCATTGGCGTAATCTCTGGTATGTCATACAGTGAACTGGGCCGTCGTAGTAGCAATCATTACAATTTAAACAATCTTGTAAATTACCCCATCTTAGGTAATCCATCGAGCCACTTTTTTGTTTATAGTCTCATTGGGGTGTTCGTAAAAGCGCTTAGCTCAAGTTGATCAGTAAGTAAGGTTGAACTAATATTCAATGGATGCTTTTAAGGATGCTTTTAAGAAAAACAGTGATTGCATTATTCTATTTCATTACTAGAAAAATAAAAACAATATTTAATTTAACTTCATAATTTTTAAAATGAGCCGAGCAAACCCAATCGCATTAAGAATTGCTAGCAAAACACAAAGCTCTATGTTTATAGGAATCAGTCAATATTATTTTGATGATCATGTTAAACAAAACATAAATATTTTCAAACTGACTGAGCTATTGAGTAAACAAACAGTTTTACCTACAAATAAACTAGTAAAACACAATGTAGTCAATTCTGATAATGGTACTGTGTTGACACCTAACTTATTACCAATAAATATAGTATGCGCAGCAAAACAATTGTTTTCTACAAAATTCACATTAAACAAGAGGCGTTTTTGTAGCGCAATTTTGCATTACGTAAGCTGGTTACAAGATGATTTTAATAAGAATTATAAACGCTTTAATTCCTCTTTGAAGTCTATAAAACCCTATAAGCTGCCTAATCAAGTAATCAATGCTATAAATGTAAATAATACTAGAGAAAAATATGCAAAAAAAAATCATGCTCAGTTTTGTGGTATAACAAAAGCAAATCAAATCAGCCATATATATAAATACTTTGTTTTAAATAAATTTAAAACAAAATATTTAAATACTTTGTTGAATACAAATATCAAGTTTATGAATAGCCTAATACATCTTTCTAGTTCGGCATTTAAACGCGGAGCTGAGCAGAACAAAACAGCTGACATTTATACGCAGACAAAAACAACAGAGCTTATTGACGGCAAGCTTTTGAACATGCAAAACTTCAAAAAAATGCAAAATCATGTTATAGGTAATAGGCTTGGAATATCCTTACCTGCAAAATCAAAATCAAAATCCCCAGCTGCAATAACCTCTTTATTACAATTACAAAAAGTTGATCAACTATGCTATTTTAGGCCCAACTACGAGCATATGACATATAGTATGTTTTTACTGTCATTCCTAAGTTTATTGTATTTGCAAAATAAGCAAGATAATCGAGGGGCTGCCCCAATTACAAGCATCAGTTTAAGCAATCAACTAAAAATTGGGATTGGGCGTGGGCGACAAAAAAATCCGTCAAGCACAGAAAATATAACCAAATTAAGACGTAATTTGAGCCTTAATTTGGCCGATCCTGAAAGCAACAACCGGTCAACTAAGTATTGTTATGTAGTCAGCCCTTATTCAGGTTTAAAAAAATCGAATAATTCAACTTTTAGTAAGGTTCAAAAGCATATAAGTTTCTTTCGTAATACAGTCAAGCCAACGACTTCTCTAGAGTTGGTTATTTATCGCAGTTTCTGCGAACCTGCTGGTTTAAATTATATAAGTGCTTTAGAAAATCGATTGTCCAAAAGCCGTTTTAATGCCAAACGGTCTAACGCTTTATTTAGACGGCCATTAAAAAGCAACTGTATTCCAAACTATACCAATGCGCAAACAGGTTTGATAAGATTGAAGGCTCAAATGATATTTGAGTTTTTATATACTGTCAGTTATCGTGGAGAGTTGGATGGAGACCAAAAAAATTACTCAAATCAATACATGCTAGATGTAGGGAATCGACGCCCATGGTTGCGAAAGGAGTCAAGTATTAGGCTGTAATGGAACTAAAAGGAGCGGGGGGGGGGGGGGGGGGGGGGGGGGGGGGGGGGGGGGGGGGGGGG
>JAUMHD010000002.1:44832-73607 GCA_032359135.1 Ulvella scutata
TTTTTTTTAACGCTGAATCAATCCTTGCAATCTGCTTTTTTATTTTTGTTGCATTGATTATGCATAATGACCCAATTAGCGCAACTTTGGAAGATTTTAAGCAAGGGGTAAGAGCTGAGCTTATAAGTTGCATGATTGACGGGCAAAAACATTTTATTAATTCAAAAAAAGCTCTTATATATAAGAAGCTCCAACTTATTACTAGTCTAAAAAATATTATTAATATTAGCTAGGCCTCACCGTTTCTAAAAAAAACTTTTGCTTTTTTTTAGAAAAAGATAAACGCTTTAAAGAGCTCTATTCTATTTATGTTAGAGCTTTGTTTCCTAACCTTCTCGGGGTTAAGGGAACTCGGCAAAAGTAGGTTCGACTCCTACTGAAAGCAAACCGCAAAAGCGAAACTTTTTCGCTTTTGTTTAAATTATAGGCTTTGTAAGTAAACCACTAAAAACTCTTCCCTGGTTTCTTAAAAAATTACCCTTTAAACAAAGCTCACCATGAAAATACTTACCTAGCAAAGGCCCCCTTGGTCTTTTACCTTTTGAGGGCAAGGACTTACTTTAACTCCACATATATGCATAGTATAGACTTTTTACTAATTATTCCAGAATGTTTTCAGATTGCTTTAATCAACCTTTTTTTACTGTTTGCAATAAGTTTTTCTTATTGTAGGAAAACCCCAAGACTGGAAAAACCTAATATTCGCTTAGAAGAAAAAACCCCCTTATTTAACTCGGCAAGTCCGGCGATCCTTACGGACAGTAAGGGAATGCTACTAGATCCTTTTGCCTCGACCAGTAAACTTGGTCAAGGGGCCACAGACCGAGCAGGTGTTTTAGGGCAAGAAGAGACTAGAAAAAAATGGCAGAATAAACACTTTAACCAATACTTTGGGATAGTAAAAGCTATTGGCGCACTAATACCTACCCCTATTGCCAAAATAGAACCTATAATCCAGCTAATTGTATTAGCGTTAGCATGCTCCTCTATTTTGTATATTAATTGCCCTGTCGTCTACGCAGTGGGTTTAACAGACTCTATAATATGGGATAGCTTGGGCAGACTAATGAGCGTTTTAATTTGCGTCAGCGCTTCCGGATCCCTTCTACTTAGCATCGCAGCGATCAGTAGATTCGGACGGTACGAATTTCTCTTTATAGTTTGGCTATCTGTAATTGGAATGCTGTGCTTGATTAAAAGCTATAACTTTTTAACTATATATTTAAGTATCGAGTTACAAAGCTTAAGTTTTTATATGCTTGCAGCGATGCGTTCGAAAACAGAGGCAAGCGCAGAGGCGGGCTTGAAGTACTTTATACTTAGTGCATTTAGCTCTGCAATATTATTGTTAGGTATTACGCTAGTTTACGCTGCTACAGGCTCACAAAACTTTGCAGATTTGAAAATTATCATAAATTATTTCAATTTACAACCAAGCATACCGATTTCTTTAAATATTGGCCTAGGTTGTATTTGCATTAGCCTATTATTTAAGCTAGCAGCCGCCCCTTTTCACGCATGGATCGCTGATGTTTACGAGGGTAGTCCCACACCCATAACCGCCTTTTTTGCGATAACTGCAAAAATAGGAGCTTGTACCGCATTGATACGAGTAATGGAACTACATGTAACAACTTTCGAGTTACTTCCGTTTATTGCCGTTCTCAGTTTAGTCATTGGTAGTCTTAGCGCTATGAGACAAGTTAAGCTAAAGCGTCTTTTAGCATTTAGCGGAGTCGCTAATGTTGGTTGGTTTATACTAGCCTTAATTACAGGGCAATGGCATTTATTAATAATACATTTAGTCATTTACATACTCCTTAGTACTTGCTTGTTCAGTATCTTCATACTTCCTCTTTTTAGAACCCACCCTAATCTAGAATATAGACAGCGCACTGCCGTGCAGGGACAACACATCGTTGACCATGGTACAGATAGCTTAGCTATCAAATATATAAGTGACTTAAACCAGCTGCATAAAACCAACCCTACCCTAGCCTTTACTATGATCATAGCCTTTTTTAGTTTAGCGGGAATTCCACCGCTCGCGGGGTTTTACAGTAAGTATCTAATTATTAGTGCCTTGACCCAGACTGAGCAATATCTGATTCTTTTAATTGCCCTTGCTTCAGCAGTGTTAAGTGCTTTCTACTATATTCGAGTGATTAAAACCATCTATTTTCCCCCCTTGGAGCTGCGCTTTACTCTAAACAAACCTAAAAAAAAAAGAGTCACAACTAAACAGCAAAGCTCGGAAGTCAAAAGTTTGGCAAAAGACAGGTTCAAAATGTTTACAATTATGGCCGTCTCTTCAAACGCCTATATTTGCGCGTTTTCAGCGATACTTACAATTTTTTTTTTTATTAAGCCTGACTATTTTTGTATTTGGGTAATACTTAGCCAATTAGGCTAAATGAAAATCTAATATAATTAATATTAATATAATTATTGGTAGCTATGGTGTAATGGTTAGCATAGCGCGCTGTGAATGCGTTCGTAAGGGTTCAAATCCCTTTAGTTGCCAAAACTGACTAATTTAAATGGCTCTTTTAATAGATACCTTTTGTGCCTTATTGATAACCTGTGCTACTTTTGTTGTTCAAAGCTCAAATCCAGTGTATAGCGTGCTTTTTTTAATACTAGCATTTTTTAATGCAAGTGCTCTTGTATTACTATCCGGGCATGATTACATGGCGGCATTATTTATTGTTTTGTATGTAGGGGCGATGTGTACCTTTTTTTTATTCGCTATTATGATACTAGACATAAAAATAGAGCCTACATCAGAAAAACGGCTAAAGCAAGCACCAATAAATACTGTTGTCGCAATCATTTTTGCTTTACAATGTAAAAACCTTTTGAACGAGTTTAATAGCCCTCTCTTTGTTTGGTTTTTATCAGTCGGGGAAAAAAACCTTGAAAACTTTAGTTTAGGATTAGGATACCTTCCTTTAGAGCAAATTAACCTATTTCAATACTCCTCCAAAGCAATGTGTGAGCCTACCTATACTTTTTGCCCAAGCATTCTTGATTATACTACTCAAATATATAGTCTAGGGTCAATACTTTACACTGCTTATGCTTTTCCGCTAATAATGGCAAGTCTAATCCTACTTTCGGCCATGTTAGGAAGTATTGCTTTGACGCTTAGCCGAAGCTCCTTAGCAAAGGGGCAGCATATCTACGAACAGAATATTAGAGATTTCAAACTGGCAATTACAAATAGCAATTAAGCTATAGAGTTTCGCCTGCCAAATCCGATAGATTTCAAAACAAAATTCAAGATCTTTTCTCGGGCCTAAACTCTAACAGCTACTTTGTTTTGGTGTTTTATTTATTAGCCAATAAATGGGGAATTCAGGGCCATGTCAAGAACAATCGTACTGCTGCATATAGTATACAAATAAAAAAAAAAATGTAGATAATGTAGGCATCTGTCTACATCCTCGTTTTCTAGAAGCCCTTTTACCCGCTCCGCTTGGTCTCTCCTTCGTTTTCTAGAGACGCACCGCTAAATAAATGGGCTTATCATAGTGCTCATTACACTCAATTTTAAATCAAACAATTTTTCGCAATATTTATTATTAATATATAGAGTGCCATTCATAAACAATTTACTCAAAATAACAAATCCCACGATAACCCCAATTTCTTTTCGCTTATTTTATGAAGTTTGCTTACTAGCTCTTCCACAGTGTCATAGGCCCACACCTCATAGATGAGCATAATAGTGGTTTTTAGTTCATAGGTCCTAAACAATTTTTTGGTGACTTCCTGAGCTAAAAACCCCATTAAGTTTGGCAAGCTTGCAAGTCTTGTCAAATGATTATTTGACATAAATGACGTCGTCTTAATAGGCCCTTATAACAACAAATAGGATACCATAAAATTAAAACGAAGCGTTTGGCTCTTTACTCACACAAAAAATCCGGAGGCACGATTAGGCAACAAATTAACCTTAACAAGCTAGAAAGAAATAAACATGGTTCGCCTATAAAATCCAAGACGAAAGCTGTGAACGCTTTTGTAGTAAACCTTGTACATTTTATTGATGCTCAGGTATGTCACTTTATTATAGAGCAGTTTTATATCGATGAGTTTGGACCGCTCGGAACGATGGATGATTGCTTCTATATAAAACCCCAATTCAGAAAAGACTTGCAGAATGTCCACAGAGCAGGTTTGTTGTTGGGCATATTCGTTTTTGAACTAAACTAAACTTAACAACCCTTTGGACAAAAATTATGCAGCATATGCCGATTACCGAAGACCTTAATACGAGCAATGTATGAGGTACTACATCAAGCAAATGCGGGAGGCGAAACGATCAATTTGCGACTTTCGGTTTTAGAAACAAAAACATCTTAAACAACGAAATTTTAATAATGGCGTTAAAAACACTTGTGCCACATCTAAACACCGAATAGATTCGACGTTTAGGCAAATTGTTCAATTTTTTAAAGCAACGTGATCTTAAGGATATAGAAAAACTTTTACACAATTTCAACCATAGCGCCATCCGTTATACCCGGATAAGGAGTAAAACAAAAAAATGCAAAAGCCTTCAAGCTGGCTCTAAAATATACTTTTTTAAATAAAATACAAAACATGAACTAATAAACTTTTTAAGTCATTTAGTCATGCATTGTATTTTGTTTAATTAAAAAATTACACTGTTGTTGTTACAGTATCCTTTTCAGGCAGGAGGGGCTTTCTCTGTTCTTAGCAAAAATGCAATACTGGATCAACGTAGACACCCTACCCAAATTAGTCGAGACGGGTTTCACGGGGAACCCAAAGACAAGTAAACCACAAGGGTTCCATTTCAGTTTAAGGTGAGGGAACCCAGCTTAATTTTAATTATGGTTAAACCTGTAGCCAAGTCTTGACAATTAATTAAACTCAATAATCACCACGTCGATTACGCCTAAATTAGAAATAACATATAGCCAAGGTCTTGACAATCAATTACATTCAATAATTTGGTTTTTATAAACATGTTTTAAAAAAAAATTTGCTCTCTAAACAAAACACAGTGAAAACCCCATTCGATATGGTTTGTTTTCAATGTTTAACCAAGACTAGCCAAAAACCCCATTTTATATGATTTTGTAGTGACCACTTGTTAAACAAAAAGGCCCTTTAAATAGGCTTTTTGTATAAATTAAACGTTCTAGAGACCTCTAAAAGAAAGAAAATGGGATAAGGATTTTATTCAAATACAGCTAAAATGTGTCATAATTTAGATCAGAAGAAGGGACGGTACTTCATACAAGGTAGAAAGCCCTTTTTGGAAAGTGGAGCCAATCAAAATATGGCGCGTTTCAAATGTAGCACACAATGTGTCGTAATGAAAAAATCGAGTCCACCCGATCTCCTAATATCGGTATATATCTTTTTCTATTCTACTGGTTTTATCGAGAACCTTTTTTTTTGTGTTTGACTTATATAAAACAAATAGAAAAAAAAGCAGAATTTACTACCCAAATGAGTCAGTTGGTTTAATAGTACTGCTTATTAGAATTGTTTATTACATATAAAAAAGGTTTCGTTATCCATGGGACTAAATTATAGGAAGTAATTAAACAAAAAAAAATTGAGGATAGTTAGCTAAGATGGTTAAAGCGCTGCTTTGCTAAAGCAGTTGCCCGAAAGGGCTTCATTGGTTCAAATCCAATACTATCCGTTCTAAGCCTCGAAATAAAATGAAAAAAACCTATTATTGCACAGACCAACAAATAAAGGATTGGGAATATCGGACGCTCCGTAGATACGAATTTGCTGTACCGGAGGTTTATGGGATTAATGTTTTTTTAAAAAAACTAACTTACAAGGCTACATTTAACACATTTGGAAAAACTGAAAAAATTCAAAAGAAAGCGTTGACCTGGGAAAATACTGCAAGGACTCTAAAGGATCGAAACGTGTTTAGTGTAAACACTCTTACTAATGAAGCTGTTCCACTAGCCCAAAAAAAAAACCCTAGTCCTAGAACAGGCGCTAGGACTTGTAAGCACAACCCTGTAGAGTCTTGGAGGCACATAAGTAATATCACACTGCATCTTTCCTCGGGAAAATTGTTATCTAGAATTGAGTTATACCCTTCTTTTTACATGGCTTTATGTTGTTTTGGAAACCAAGGACCTCAAATAATTAGAAGCAAGCGGGCCGTTGCAGGGTTTAGCTTAGTGAAAGGAGCTATTATTGGAACACGCAGTCATTTACAAAAGCAAAACAAATATTACTTTTTATATAAGTGGGCGTTCATTGGAGCAGGAGTGTCTCCTACAGAGCATTCCGCTAGACTCTACCCAAAAATAAAAAGCTATGGGCCGGAGAGTAGATATACCCCCCCCAAAAAAAACCAAAGGGCAGAGTGTTTGGGAGTTAATAACGTATTTATTTTCCCGGAGCTTGACAAGTATAGTTATAATTTGTTTGAACCTATTGGCGGTTTTGACTTGACTTTTAACATTCAAAATGAGAAAAGCGCTACCTCGATATAAAAAAGTGTTATTTAATACAATAACAAAAATTTACAGTTAATTACATTCATTATATGACTCTACAAAAAAAGCAAATTTATTTAAATAAAGCGCTAAGTAAACACTACAAAATGCTAAGATATTCGCTTTTCGATAAAACAAGTATATCAGCATTTAAAACCACAGCCTTAGAGCAAGGAAACCAATCAATCGGAATTTCAGTGCTTACTATTGATATTACAAAGCACAAAGATTTTCCAAGAATCATTGATGTCACTATTTTAAACGGGTTAAAAAAAACGAAAAAGGCAGTGGTAATTTACGAAGGAGAAGCAATGGTGCCAACGACACTTACCCGATCCATAAGGAAACCAGCTCAAAAGGATCATAAGACCCAACAACTAGAAGAAACTAAGAATAGCTCACTGTTCTTTTGTAAAAGAAAAGGGCTAAGGATGATAGAGCCACATAACCCGTATACTTTTTTAGCAAGACGTCGTCTCTCAAAACCTACGCTCGAGGTTTTGAGAGAGATGTTAGGTGGAGGAGTTCGCATGCATAATTTTAAGCTTTATTTTAACTCCCAATTATCCTTACAGCATTTAAAGTGTCTAAAACATAGAGGAAAAGTGACACTAAATAGCCTAGACCGCTTGGCGGCCTCCCTGATACTTCCTTCGCGTACCGCGGAAGCAAATGCAAAACACTTAGAAACCCGAAAGGAAAGAGTTTTTAAAGGAAAAGAGGTAAGGCTATCAAAAACGGAGCTAAGCAGCCTCGCCGCCCTTGTTCTAGATAAGATACACAAAAGCCAAGAACCACCCGGGCACAGCCTCTTTAACACAAGAAAATGTTCTAATATTTTAGGGGCGCTCCTCGAGATAAACAGGAAAATATATTTTATTTCAGACGAAGAGCTAAAGCAATGCAGCTTAGCGGGAGTCTTTAAATACTCAGTATTTAATAGCGCTTTTCAGGCCAAGTTTACTAAGAGCGGCGGCGCGATAGGGCTATCAAAAGAGCTCATAAATTCAAAAGTTACCAAGGATAAAGTGATTTTATTAAAAACAAAATCTATTGAGCCAAATATAATTTTTTTTCATTTTTTAAATATCGCAGCCCGTACCTATGTTATATATAATATCAAAAGAATTTTCAGTAAATTGATAAAGACTCTTTCTCTTTTAGTTTTTAAACACCCGTCGCACAAAAACAAATAGCAGAAGAGTCAAAAGGTCGTATCCAAACACCAATAAATACAGATAGTAGGTGCTACTCTTAGGCAAGGTCACTACTAATACTGGTAATGGACCCCGCTACTGAATAGTATTAAAAGTATTTTTTTAATGCTAATGTTTTGCTTTTTTTTGACCTCCGGGGCTGGTATAGTATACGAGGGTATTACGTAGATTTGCAAAATCTAAAAAAATGGTTCAAGCCCATTTGCCAGCTAATCTTATAAATAAATGTTAGTTCTTGGAACACACTTAAAACATGATAAAGCTATTTTGTCAGCTTTACAAGCATTGTTTGGCTTGAATTACAAAAATTCTTTAAAGATTTGTTCGCTGATAGGAGTTTCTCCAAAAACCAAACTGAACAAACTACGAATAAGCCAATTTGACGGTTTAATTAAAGTTTGCCGAGAAGAAATAAATACCTATTTGCAGAGAGCCGTTCAAAACGATATACAGTCCTTAATCCAAATCAGACATTATAGAGGAACAAGACATATGTTTGGGTTGCCTACAAGAGGCCAAAGGACCCGTACAAATGCCCAAACTTCAAGAAAAACAATTAAAAAAATCGCCCCTTTTCCAATAATAACAAAACCCTTTTAAAAAAAGTGTAAGGTATTGGATATTGGACCCCCCCCCCCCCCCCCCCCTGCGAAATTGGCGGAATTGGTAGACGCGGTGGTTTTAGGAACCATTCTTAAAAAGGTGCAGGTTCAATTCCTGTGTTTCGCAAATGTACTATAAATAAATAAAAAATGCCACAATTAGATGCCCTTACTTATTTCACTCAATACGTTTTTTTGCTATTCACATTCGTAGGAACCTATTTCTTTGTACTTACTTTTATAATACCAAAGACCTTATGTGCTTTCAAGGTGCGGCAAAAATTAAATAGTTTAGATGTTGAAGTGGATTTAGTAGACACTAATAAAGAATCAACAAACACTTTTTTACAATACAACGAGCTGATTAACAGTAATTGGCGAGTAGAAACTGCAAAAATCGGCCCCTCGCTGCTAGGTAGCCGGTGGCTAGTGAGTGCTAGAGCACTACAACTTGCACAAGTAATGCGACTAAGAAAATTATTATGTACACAGGCGGTGCAAAAATTAAAAGAGGAAAACTATAAAGTGTAAAGCCACTTTTCTTTATTTTGGGGTGTTTAGTTTAACGGTAAAACATTGACCTTACAAGTCAGTTATGGCAGTTCGATTCTGTCAATACTCACTTAGATCCTTTCTACTTAGAGTAGCATCAAAACAAGAAGCTTCGCTCTAAAAAAGCTGTTGCTGAGTAAAAGGACAAAAAAGCCAAGAAAATTCTAAGTGATTAATTATAGTCTTTAACATGATCGATTTCAACGTATGCTTTATGTATTTAGTTCTATTTAGAACATGCAATTCGTTGCTTTATTTAAGCACAAACAACATTACACACCTTTTCGGACTACCTGTAATAGTAGCGAATACTTTTCGGCTTTTAGGGGGGCTTCTTGATCTTGCAGTTCTAGTAATTCTCCTTTTTAATTATATGTTTGAATGGTGTGAATATGCTTACTCAAGGACTTTTATAGATATTGGCGCGCTTTTCTTTATTAGCGGGTTGCATTGGGCAATACTTGTACGGCAAAAAGAGCGAGTACAACCCGTATTTATTATAGGAGTTATGTCGATGATGCTATTGACAATACTGTCAACAGCTCTTCCGTACCTACAATTATCTTACGCAGGAGTACCTACATTGTTGATATATTATGGGGCATATTCTTTTTGTTGGTTACTCCTTAACCATTATGAAAAAGCGATTATCTGTTTTGTAGAAAGTCTCGCGGATAAGTTTTCTTGGGTAGATTCGTTAATTGGTTCAATACCTCACACTGACCTGGTATTAAGGAATACTTGTAGCTTCAATTTGAGTTTATTAAATTTGATACACGTTTACACTTCTTTGGAGGCCGTGAATGTGTTGACAGCAAGTTTAATTGGCTTAAGCTTGATTACGAATGTGCTAATTGGATTGCGGCTAATAAAAGCGTCTGCGTCCGTAACGTTGGAGACTAGCTTTATGCTACAAATAATTAAACACGGTTATAGTAATATAACTATAATTTATGGGCAGCGAAGAAATAAGCAGCTGCCGAAGGCTACCTGGTATGCATGGGCAAATTAACCTAACTATGGGTGTAACGTTTATTTCACCCTGGTATGCTAGGGTACAAGTACTGACGGCGAAACCGTAATAGACGCCAGCTTAGAGGGTGAGGAACAATTTAAGAATCAGGAAGGCGTGAGCTCACAGATCGGGGAAAAGTTCTCGATGGCTACATTCTTCTAAGAATGTAGCCATCTGGTAGATCCTAATAGAGACGTTTTTCTGCGAAAGGTTAAAAGTAGCCCCGCAGATTTGGCGTATAGCACTAGCTTCGGCAGCAGGTTTAGCAGCACACTAACCTAGTGTAGCTTACTGGGAGAAAGTGGTGAAATAGCAGACCAAGCAGGAACGGACTCAACGCCAGGTCCATAGCTGAGCTAGAAAAAGCTAATCGTGAAAAGACAACACGATTGCTGCCCAAGCAGAAACAATGTACAGGCTAAATTATTGCTATAGTTACAACAAAAGGCGTCATGGCCAGTTTGTAAAAAGTTGCTGAAAAAGTTTCTAGCGATGAGTAAAGTACTAAATGTTTGCTGATCTTCAATAGGATTACTAGTAGCAAACTAATCAATAATAAAACGGTAAATCAGTAACCCCCGCTTTCTAATAGGTTGGATAAAGGAGGACTTTTTGGCGTCGGGTATGTTGTGAGTATTTTGCTTTTGAAGCTCTGTGGCTGAGCGCCAAGCTGTTAACTTGGAAGTCGTAGGTTCAAGTCCTACCAAAAGCGTATTTCATTTAGTGAGCATTAAAATCACTTCGTAAGTAGTTTAATAGCTCAAAATAAACAAAAGGACCACTTCCCTAATACCGTAAAGGATTCAGTATCGAGTGTTTTCCCTTTGGGTTGCATTAGTGCAGTTTTCTTCCCAGCATGCTCGCTTGTGAGCATGCTGGGAAGAAAACTGTACTTAATGCAGGGTGTTCTGGCTGAGTATAGGACTTTCTGGCCCCTAACCTGTAAAGGTTAAATATTAAAATAAAAATCTCCTAATTGTTCTTGTTTACTTATAAAATTAAAAAAACAATCATGTAATTTATTACACCTACACTATTAACAATAAGTATACTTTTTTTATCCATACGACTACCTGTAATCAATTGGGCCTTGTCTTTATTATTAACGCAAGTACGATTGCCGCGCACACTATTAGTATTCACAGAAATTCTTCTAACCGCTTCAACACTATTAGCCGTTACAGTAATTCTATTAAACTATCATTTGATAATATATCGTATAGATTTACTAACACTTTCATTTAATTTCATACTTTTTATGGTCCAAGTCTATTATATACGTAACTATTCAAAAATTAGTTATGTGTTCTTAACAAGTGTTATAACCCTAACACTATTCACATACGTAATAGTGTATGATTTGGTATCAACGATGCCTATTCATTGGAATTATCTTGCACATCTGTTAGTACTGTTAGGTTGGGACCATAATGAAGCAATAGGTATTCTCCGTAAGCAAACGTGGATTAACAAAATACAAATACTTGAAAGCACATTGCCTAAAAAAAAACATAGAGGCTTATTTACTGTCTTCTGTCGCCTCCTTTTGTTATTCAAGTCTGAATTTGTGCGCATTACTCAGCTGCAAAATAATGGGGATTTCCGACTATATTGCTTTCAGTTTAACTATTGTAGTATTGGTATTGACTGGAATAACGTCTTTCTCGCTGTTAGTAAAGCATGAAAATATTGGGGATGCGCAATTCCCTGGCAGTCGACTAATTCATTACCCTATACAAGCATATAAGCGCTGCTATAACCTTATTTATGGCAGTATACAGATAAACACAAAACCAAATGTATTTACTTTAAGAACCCTATTATTTGCGCTGTTATTAGTAATTGATGCACTCGGCAGTACAGCATTTGCTGTAACGATTACCCCCGAGGCTCCTAGCTCGCCGTCTTCTCCGGTAGCGGAAGGTAATGTGCCTCCTGCCTCTCGTCAAATGTTACGCTCCATAGGTTCTGAGGTAGCTCAAGGAGTTCAACAAGGCTTCCGGGATATTCCAAGGGTTACCAACAGCGGGTGCCGCAGGAATTCTAGGGACTGCAGGAGCTGTAGGTACGAGTGTCTATACAGCTGTAACAGGTACAGAGGAAGTTGTTGGTCCAAGTTACCCGGGTAGAAGATCTCCAACAAACAGGAATTCGGGAAATTAGAAGTAGAAAACAAAAATTTGAAAGATGCGTTAAAAGAAGAGCAAAATAAAAAGTTTTTCCAGCGCTACTTTAACTTTTAATGCTTTGCCAAGCAAAGTACTCGCGGTTAGTGAGTCAATGACATTTCCTTTGCGTTTTTAAAAATCCTTTTATTTTTATAATTAGCACCCCCCCCCCCCCCCCCGTTACCTGTAAAGGATTTTAAAAAAATATCAAACATATCCCAAAGGCGCCTTTTTAAGATACTTTTAAGTTTAAACAGCCAAGCTCCTAGTAAAATAGGACTGGACTTTATGAATTTTTATAAAGTGTTTATTAAAAAAAGATTATTAGCTAAGCTATTAACAGTAGTAACTGAACCAATTAAGTATATAGACGTAACTATACAAAATAAAATTTACTATGACAGATATGAATACAACGCTAGAATTACAACATTTTGCTTCTTTTATAAGCGTTTACAGCCTTGCACTTATTTTAATTAATTGTGCAGTTACTTTTATTAATACACTATTTACCTTTTTCGCTCAAAAGGGTATACTCTTACCTTTTCCAGCAAATATTATCCGGCTCTTTAGTGTAATAGTCTCCTCCTTACTGTTTACCTTGCTTTTTGCAAAGCACGGCGTAGACACCCTGAATCAAACAAATTCCATTTTAATGATATTCGGTTTTTTAAGCGTAATGCATTTGTTATATTTATGGTCTAAGGATTTCGATATACGATACGTTTTTATCAACGCAAGTGATTAGTACGTTTATCTTATTAGTACTATGGACCTTTAAATTTAATTTGATAATAAAAGGAGGCTCCGCTCTTTCATGGCTATTTATGATTAACTCACTTGCTTTGGGATTTACGCATATATTGACCTTTGATAATTTCAGCGTATTCCAGTTGTTTCATAAGTGATTAGAGCATTATACTTGGTATAAAAACTTTATGGAGCATGCTAAAGCAGATAAAGCCATGGTTTTATACGTGCCTTGTGGTTTAAATATTAATATGATAAATTAAATTTATCTTATTCAAGTAGGGGATGGATGGTTTGTTTATCTACTAATCGGTATTTGTCTTTGGTCTATAGGATATCAAACTCTATTAGCTATAGGGCTATGTTCTCTTTGTGAAACCCGTCCCTCCCGTAAAGTACCGCTGGAATTGTTATATTCAAACCTACCTGAATTTATGGATTACATTAAAAACAGTTTGGCAACAAATGCGTACTAACAACTGACCTCGCGAAATACCATTAGTAAATTTAGGGATGACTTTATCTTTATTATTAGCGGCTATTCAATTACCAATTGTAGGGTATTGTGCTGGGCCAGAATCGGGGACAAATGTGGCAACTTCTGGAGAGTTAAGTTCAGAAGAAGGGAGTAGGGGACCTCCTTGGTAATAAAAACAAACCTGCTCCGGGTAATAAAGCTGTTGGAGAGGGTAAAACACCGAGTAAATTTGGTAAGGCGATTAAACCTGCGGTTGAGTTCGCTGCTAAAGAAGCAAAGGATTTTACTAAAAATACCTACGAGAAAACAAAGGACACCGGATCCACTGCGTTTGCTGCAGGGGCAGTAGGGGGAATGGCGTATGGCGCAACCGAATTTGCAAAGTCAACGGGGGTATCGCTTCCTTCTCTACCTGGAACATCTGAAAGTCCTTCAACCCAGGAACAAATAACTCAGCAAGAAAAACTTAACGATTTAAAGCGTGAGGAAATCGCCCTAACCAAGGAGCAGCTTGAGCTGGAGAAAAAGCTAACTGAAGCCAAAGGGCTTAGTAATAAAAAAAGTACAGAGTAAGGGCTAAATAATTTAGGTTGGTTACTCTATTTACAAATAAGAACAAAATATGAATAAAAATGCGAATAACAATACATGAAAAACAAAGTTCGTGAACGTAATTCGGGGGCTAGAGCCAAGAATGCTTGGCCTACCTCTTTTATAAATCCAATTTACTTAATCACTAAATTAAGGGGTTCGGCGCTGGCGCGCCGTGGGCGCGATTACTCAATAAAGTAGATATTATCGCTCAAGAGACGCTGTTCGAATCAGCGTACTTCCAGTAGACAATGTCTACTTTTTTTTAATAAATAAAAATGTCAAAGCTTTTAAAAAGCAAACAAACCCGCCTTAAATTATTAAAAGGCGAGAGGATTGAGCATTATAACAATCATCAGATCAAAAAATTCCAAGAGCACGGCATTACAAATGCTGTTATATTTAAAGTAGAAAAGCTACAACAACATGTAGAAACAGCGGGGGATTTTAGTAAAGGTTTAATTCGTTATTTAACTGAATTAAATAATTCATTAAATAAAATAACTGATAATGACGATTTAAAACTATACGCATTTCAAATCTTTGCGGAGTGAGGGAGTTTAGTTTATCCAAATGCTAGTACAAAAATGGTAAATTTTGTAGTCAAATTCGGAAAGGGATTAACCGAGTCAGAAAATTACTTATAACAGACAAGTGGTTAGAACCAAACAAAGATCTTGTTTTAAGCGTCAATAAAAAATGAGCCAAAATATTTCACTCAGCGACCGAAGTTCGGCGAAGCATTTATAAAGAACTAGCAGCAAACAAACTGCAAACTATGCGAAATCAAGAGATGCTTAGAATTGCAAAATAGTATTCGGATAAAACGATTTATTGGCCCGCCGTATTTGATTTTAGAGGGCGGGTTTATCTCTAGGTAATTTGAATATTCAAATGGATGAGTTTGTAAGGAGTTTAATTTCGTTTCAAAGCACTAAATCTCCAACAAATCGGAAAAAGAATAAGTACACGTTGGAAAAGTTCAATATGTTAATACAGGCGATTTTAGAATATGACGACGCTCTTATTTTATCTTTATTGAAGAAAAGGACGTTGTTTTTATCGCTTTATAAATCATCATGCTTTTGAAAAGCTTTTGTTAGACTCTACTTTGTAAGCTAAGTTTAAAGTTTAATTTAAGTAAGGCAGGTTCCACTGCTTGGGTTGTTAAACAAGATAATAGTCTTTTATGATGCTCGAATATCAGTGTACCAGATTCTGGGTATGTTAAACCTAGACATAAGCTTGTGTGAATTAACAAATATTATCATAAATTAGGAAGAGTTGAATACAAAATAAAATACTTAAATGTAAGGACGTTGATTGTGCGTCCCTTTTATTGCGGGAGTTGGGATTGATGCATGCTAGTGACCTAAGACCTTGATCATAGGCGCGTAAAGGGTAGGAATGCATGAAATTATGCTAAAGCGGTTTTGTTAAAACAACAAAGAATATTTAACCTTTAGAGCTTTCATGGACGATTAGGTCTTGCCCTGTAGATACAGGGCTGCCAATTATCGTTAACTGCATTGAGAGGTATAGCAGTACCAACTGTGTCGAAAGCACAGTCGATCATTTGATTGCAGCAGCACAAAACATTTGCCAATGAGCGAAAGCTTGAGCGAACCAAACTCGTAAGGGATGAAGGAGGATTCTGTAAACCTTTAATGCTAGGGAATAATAAGAACGTACCTAGAGAGAAGAACGGGCTAATACTGGTGCCAGAAGCCTCGGTTATGCCGGACGTTCGAGCAATAAAGATCATGATTGGGCGTAAAGTGTTCTCAGGCGCTAAAAAAAAAACTAGTTTGGCAGCGACAAATAGAATTGAAAAGCAACCGATAAAATGGGTAGAATTTTTCAGGAATATCAATTGCGAAGGCGATTTGTTAGGCCAAAACAGTAGCTTAAGAACGAAGGCTTAGGGAGCAAATACCATTAGATACGGTAGTAGTCTAAGCAGTCAACGATGACTTTTATGTTAAATCCTTTGGGTTTAAATAAGCAAACGCGGAAAAAGTCCGCCTCAATAGTACGAGCGCAAGCTTAAAATTGAAACAATTAATGCGTGGAGATTCAACATGGTGGAACATGCGATTTAATGCGTCACTACGCGCTAACCTTACGCGATTTTGATTAATTATAGTAGCTTATTTTAGTAGGTAATTATAGCTTTGCATGGTCGTGCTCAGCTCTTATTTTGTAATGTTGGGTTAAGTCCATATACGAGCGAAACGCGTAAGCTTATATTACTAACAGGTACCTGTAACCAGTGTACCTATAAGCGACAGCAAAAGAAATTTTTGAGGAAGTACGCATCATCACAGATCCTCATGAAGTTTATGATCGTGGCTATACGCGTGTTACAATAGGCAAATCAAACAGTAGCAATTATGAAAATAAGCGCGAACCTGTAAACCTTGCCTTAACGGATTGTATTCTGCAATTCGAATACATGAAGTAGGAATCATGAGTAATCGTTTTAAAGAATCGAAACGGTGAACGTTGTTCATCTCTGGCTATTAATAGCCCGTCAATGCCTGGTTAATAGCTATATAGGAAAAATACTGGTCCTTTTGGCTACTCGTGTTTGATAATATAGTTGAGAGCTGGGCATAAGTCGTAACTGGTAATCGTACCGGAAGGTGCGGTTGGCGCCATTTTTTTTGAAATACTCTTCTTACTTGTTTATGACGATATAATAGAATATTTTAAAATATGTAAATCTAAAAATGACTATAATATTATAAAAGAAATATTATCGGATAATACGGAAAGCTTTTTTTCAGATAATAAGTACATTAATATTTAAAACAAGTGCAATCCATTTATTTGTCACTGCTTCAATAGATTCTTCTGACGGTTGTATAAGTCTATTTATTGATTAAATAGAGAAAAAACAGCCAGTTCTTAAATAGCTATAGGGCCTTGTAGGTAATAAACCTGGAAAAAATGATTACCAAATAAGTTTTTATTAAATAAATAAAATATTTATTTAAAGCACAGGTTTCAATTAAGATACTTACTCCAAACCCCTCAGGGTATCTTTCTAATTATAGTGGAGCGGTTTCTAATTAAAAAAACAGAGGGAAACGGTTTGGACCCTATTAGCTTAGCTTATGATTGTTTAATTATAAGAACGGTTTTTACTCCCCGGACTCGATGATTGTAACAAAATGCTTTTAAATATCGATTTTTTACAAAAGATATTAGAATTGACGAATCTCTCGTCTTTAATCTTAATGAAACTAATCATTAGCTTAATTTATTTAATAATTAATTATATAACGCATAAAATAAAACTTCAAGTTACATTAGCAAACGTGTTGCGACTCGTGATTAGCCCCCTTGACTTTGCTATTCTATTGATACTATTATTTCGGTATGCATGGGAATTTTGCGTTTTGGGGTACACCCGCCCTTTAACCGGTTTGACATTATTGATTTTGACGTGCAGTGTAAATTGGGCGATGCTGATAAGAAGAGATAAGGAAATACAGCCTGTTTTTATAGTAGGAATGTTTAGCTTTATAGTATTAATTTTGTTGAACTGGCTTTCGATACTTACAAATTTTGCGTACACAGAAAGGAGTGTTCCTGCTTTATTGCTTTTAAATACTGTGTATCTACTGGGTTGGCTAATATTTGAGCTTATTGCTAAAAAAACTATCCGTTTAGCAGAAAGCATAGGGGATTATTTAGTGTGGGTAGACCCGCTGATAGGTGATATGCTGCATAAAGATCTTGCATTAAGAAACGTATGCAGCTTCAATCTAGGCTTATTAAATTTAGCGTATATTCACATTTCCTTGGGGGGGCTGTAAATAATAAAATCACTTTAATTTTAATTGGCTTGGGATTGTTTCTAAACATACTAATCGGTTTACGATTAATAAAGGTATCGGCATCTGTAACGTTAAAAAATAGTTTTATGGTGCATATCATAAAATATGGTTATAATAATATTCATACAATTTATAACCAATTGAAAAACAAACAGTTGCCCAAGGCTATGTGGTATGCATGGGTTATAACACTAACAATGGGTGTTACATTTATTTCACCCTGCTATGCAATGACGAGCACAAGTGGTGAAATAATAATAGATGCCAGCTTACAGGGTGAGGACCAGCAAATCAACGAGGGTCTGGCTTCACCCGCAAGTGAAGGGGCTTCCAGGAGCCGGGCAGTACAAGAAGTACGTCATTTTGCGGAGCATAATCAACAAGAATTTTTACGAAAAGTAAAAAGTGCTCCGGCTGGGCTAACATACTCGGGGCTGTTAGGTGGATTAGGTGCTGCTGGAACTTGTGTAGCTTCGCAATCAGGATTATTTGACGAAACAGTCGTTGAGGGCACAAGTACACAAAAACCTTCTTACGACGAGCTAGTTGAGGCAAACCGTAAATTAGTTGGTACAAACGCTAAGCTAGTTGAAGCAAACATAGCCAAAGACAAAACAATCAGCACGTTACAACAAAGATCATCGTGGTCTGGTTGGATTTAAAGTTGCTGGAAAGGTTCTAGTAGTGGATAAATAGGGGGTGTTGTTATTACTTATGGGTAATTAGATTTGTTTTTAAATAAAACAAGCTTTTATTTATAAAGAGGCTTCTTAAATACAAGAAGGGCTGCTTTTTCTCGGGGATGCCAATGAGCGAGCTACGAAAACAGAGGTAGATATTTACGCTGCAAAGGCTGAATTAGCCGAGTTTAAAATGGGTATTTCGAATGTGCCTAGTATGCTTTTCCGGGCTTCTAGTACTAGTCATGACGCTAGTAATAAACTAGTGAGTTTAGCCTAAAGTAGCTTGCTCTATAATAAAGGCCTTATTGAATTAAATAGATTTCAAGTCAGTTTTCTAGCACTGTGTAATGTAAGAACAAGGAATTGCTTCGACCCTAAAGCAGTGCTAGTTTTAGCTTTTGAAGCTCAAAGGTTGCGCTCGAGTATTGTTTACAATACTTGGAAGTTGTAGGTTCGAATCCTATCAAAAGCGAATTTTTATTTTATTTTTAAATAAACGTTCTTGTTTATTTAAATAATTAAAAGTCATGGTAATAACTAAAAATAAAAGAAAATATAAAAGCAACCTAAAGTTGCTACAAGGAGGCTCATTAGAAGAATATAATAAATTCTAAAAAAAATTGCTTTTAGAGCGTAATATTTCAGCTTCTCTAGAATTTAACTTAGAAAAGCTTCAGCAATTTATAAACCAAGAAGGAACATTTGGTAAAGGATTAGTTGCGCATTTAAAAGAGTTAGAAAAACAATTAGAAGAAATTACGGATGATAAAGATTTAAAATTATATATTTTTCAAATATTACCAGAACTTAGGAGTTTAGTATTTCCAAATACTTCAGTATGCTATTAGATTATTCCAGGTGACTTGAAGACAATTGATTGTGAGGAAAAATTAAAAGAGTTTAACAATCAAATAGAAGATAAAAATCCCTGATATTCAAAAGATTAAGTGGCTGTTGAATCTTTTCTTAAAAGTACTCGAAAACCTTCCTTGCCTTGTCTAGTGGCGCTATGCTTATGTGACGTACTTGTACGTTCTATTAATAAAATGAACAACCTTTTAATCATTCATTGTAATGCGGTAATAGTTTAATGGTAAAATACTTGACTTCCAATCAAGTTATGTGAGTTCGATTCTCCCTTACCGCTGTTTTATAGCTACCGTAATTGACACTTCCCCATGTTTAGCGAGCGGTTTTCCCTTTAGCAACATGAGTAACTGCCTTTACCTAAATAAAGACTATTGTTATTAATAGGTATTATATAGAAATATTTGTTTTTATTTATCAAAAGAGTCTGTTATAATAGACGAGAGCACCAAACCCATTTCGAACTTGAATTTGCTCAGTAAATAAATAGTCCATAGCCACAAATGTGTGCGAACCACTGTAATATTTCCTTTAGATTCTTATTATACAAAATGAGATATTGTTACCTTACCTGGTAAAAAAAAATATAATCACCCTTACCCACCTAGGTGGGTAATATGGGACTTAGCTGCGACTATTAATATATTGTGACCGACTATAATGCGAGGTAGTTATTTAATCAAGAGCAAATTAAATTTAGTGCACAGGACAAACTTGCTTAGTGCACCATAACTAAGCCCACCGATAATTGCGTACCAGACACCTACATGTTTTAGAATACCTAAGAATCTTAGTGGCGGGGGTTTACTTCTTGGGAAATTCAAGAAAACGAGTGCCTCGCCAAACATAGGTATGTTTGGCTACGAACACCGTCTTTAATAGTATAAATAGTGTTAAGGTGGTCTTGAAAACTGCTTGTAGCGTATTAAGATAGCCGTAGTATCCGCCGCCAGCAGTTTTATTATCTTCTTTTATTTTTATTTAATTGCTTTATTTATGTTTTTATACTATATAAGTGTAAGTTTTAACTAATTTGGTTTTTGACCCTTCATTTAGCCCCAGGAAAAAGAATAAAGAGTGTAGTTCAAATGGTAGAATACCGCATTCCAAATGCGTTGGTTGCAAGTTCAAGCCTTGCCGCTCTTGGTAAAGACTAAAAAAACAACAATGAATTAATCAACACCGAAAGGTAGCTCAATAGACAATAATTAGGTTTTTTAATAAAAGAGTACAAGAAGCATAATATTACTGAATTTGTAATGTTTGGTCCAAAAAAAAGCAAAAGGTTAAGGACTAAAGTACAAGAATATAAACATTTTGTGAAGGGTCTGTTTGACTACTTATCCCAAGTAAATAAGAAATGAAATAAAATTTCTAAAATTGACCAATTGAAATGATAGGTTATTAAATAATCGCAGAACTAAGCTTAAAAAATAAACAATGCAGCTTGTGAAAGGATAATACTACATAGGTAGGGCGCGTGTTAGCGAAAAGGGTTTTGAGTAACGATTGATTTTTAAAGTAGGCCGCCAGACGAACCCGTTCCCTTTGGTGGAAACACCGTTATTTATTAAAAACTCAACGAACTAAAACATTTTATTAGTTGAAGGAAAAGAAACCAACCGGGATTGCGTAAGTAGTGGAGAATAAAAGCGCAAAAGTTTTAAATTTGTGTTTTTGGCTGAACTTATGTGGAACAAGGACCGAAGAGAGTGATAGTCTCGTAAGCCGAAGAGCAAATAAATACGTTCATACTTTCTTTTAAACCTCACATTTACCTAGAGCAAAGGTATTAAAGGAAAGAAATGATCTAAATGAAAAGTTAGTGGTTAGTGTTGCTAAATACGGGAACCACCCCGTTGGCTAAATAGTCTATGTAGATTGATAGTGAATAAGTACTGTGAAGGAAATAGGAAACAAGAAAGCCATTGCTTCTCTGAATACAAAGCCTGAAACAAGTTGCTTAAAATGACTTTTAGTTTGGTTCTTACTGAATAAAAAGGTTCCTTTTGAATCATGAGCTGATGACTTTACGTTAATTGAAGGTCTTTTCTTTTTTTGAAAAGACAGCTTAATTTGTTAAAAGTAAGCCTATTATGAAAATAAACGATATAAATATTAACGTAAGACGCGAAACGAAGTGAGCTTAAGTAGACCAGGGGTAAAGCTACCGAAAGGTAGGTGGACGCCCGAAGTGCTGCGCGTTGCAACGCGCTCATATGAGTTTATTTAAGTGGCGAAATACTAATCGAACTTCGAAATATCTCGTTTTTTGCGAAACCTTTTTAGGAAGGGGGTCTCTCTTTAGTGTGCTAACTAGGTAAAGCTCTGTAAAGCCGATGGGAAGGAAACTTTTACTGAGGTGTTGCAAACTTTAAATTAGGGGCACTATATAAGGCACTCAGTCAGTGTGGGACAAGCTACATGTGACAAAAAGGAAACAGCCTAGACTATTAATTAAGGCCTATAAATAGTACTAAGTGATAAAGTAGTCAATTTTACAATCATTAGTAGGACGTTTGATTAGCAGCATCTATCGTTTAAAGAAAGCGTAATAGCTCACTACTATAGTTTAGTTGTTTCAAAAATTTAACGAGACTAAGTGCTATGCCGAAATTATAGCTTATTTACTTTTTTTTATAACCTTTTTTTATCTTACTTTGTTCAAATATTTAAAAGGTAGGTTTTTTTTTTGTATTTTAACTTAGCAAGGCGAATATTAGTACACACTTGCATCGAAGTCACTCTTTTTTTTAAAGGGTCACTTAGAGCTAAATTAAACGTTAAGCAAGTAATAAATAAAAGGATAACAAATTAGAGTAAAATAAGGGTAGCAAAACGAATCATACATAGGTAGAAGTTAGATCGGTAAGATATAATGGACTTATTGGTTGCGAATATATCAGCTATAGTAACGCTTAAATTGAGTAAAGAATCTCAATGATCGAAAATTCTAGGTTTTCTACACAACTGTCAAAGATGTAGTAAAAAGACGGTCCCTAAGTGATGTAAAAGTAATGATGGGTTGATTTAATAAAATTAAAAAAAGTTATACTTCTTTTCTTACGACGAACAGAGTGAGCATTCTCTAGCCTGTTACAGGAAATAAATAAGATAAGAAAAAAGATACCGTACTAAAACTGACTCTGGTGGATTAGTAAATTTTACTTAGATTTGGTTATAATCACTCGTAAGGAACTCGGCAAATTACGCCGTTACTCTCGAAAACGGCGGTCTTTAAGAATTACTTAAAGATCTCAGAAAATTGGATTGGGCGACTGTTTACTAAAAACTTAGTGCCCTGCAAATTTGCAATAAGAAGTATAGGGTATGACGTTTGCCAAAGGCTGCTAACTTAAGTAGTTTTCTGTAACAGGAAAATCAATAAGGTGCAGTGACTGGCGGCCGTAACTATAACGGTCATAAAGTAGCGAAATTCCTAGGCATTTAATTGGTGTCCCGCATGAATAATGTAACGACCTGATTGCTGTCTCGCGAGTGAAAACCGTGAAATAAGAATATCGGTCAAAATACCGATTAGATTCTCTAAGACGATAAGACCCTGTAGAGCTTTACTGTAACTTAGCATTGCGGTCGATTTTTTGTTTTAAAGTTAGGCGGGAGGTAAAGTATATACCGCCACTGGAAAACCGCTAAATAATTTATTGGCCGCTTTATGGATTTATTTAAGCTGACAGTGCTAAGTGGGCAGTTTACTTGGGGCGAGGTCTGGCTAAAAAGTAACGCCAGAGAGCAGAAGGTATGCTCAATGTTGTCGGAAACAACATGTAGAGCGTAATAGTATAAGCATGCCTGATTACGAGACTGACAAGTCGAGTAAAGACGAAAGTCTGCTATAGTGACCCTCACACACTGAGTGGAAAGGTGTGAGATCAACGAATCAAAGCTACCTCAGGGATAACAGGGTAGTCTTCGCTTATAGTCCATATAGACGCGAAGGTTCGCCACCTCGATGTTGGTTTTGGCCATCCTGGAGCTGAACAAGGTTCCAAGGGCGCAACTGTTCTTTGCATAATGGCCTACGTGAACTGAGTTTAAACCGTCGTGAGACAGGTTTGATTCTATCTAGAGAATCGTATATATTTAACTTAGCAGTAGAATCCCACTGTACGAAAGGACCAGGGATTCCGGGCCAATGGTTTAGCAATTGTTTTGTAAGAAGCATGGTTGCAACGCTACGCCCGAAATGTTAATTGCTGAAAAACTATAAAGCAAGAAACAATTGTGATAGTTATATTAAGTCGCTAAAGATCTTGGCGTAAATAGGCAGGGGGTGTAAGTCTTGTAAGAGATTCAGCTACCCTGTACTAATCCTTTTTTTATTCATGTTTTGAAAGATTAAAAAAAACTGTTGTATTTTTACATGGTTCAAAAATTTTTAGACGTATAAAAAAAACCTCTTACCTTTGCACTGCAAAGATGGGCAACATTATCGATTGAATTTATTTATCTAGAAGTAGTAGCAAGTATTATTTTGGTAAACAAAGGTAAGCTTAGTTATGTACTATTTCTTTTGTTCTTTTAAGATTAGCCCTTACCCTAAAACCTTCGGCTAGAAAGTAAGGTTTTTAGAAGGGCAAGAATTCGCTAATTTATTATAATATATTATTCTATGCAAGACACACATCAAATGACTTTTTTAAACACCATAATTGGGGAAAAAACCCCATGGTGTCCTATCCGCTAATTATAATCATATCCTATATTGGAGGGTTTTGTTATACCTTATAGATTCAAAAAATCGAAAAATACTGACATTTATAAGTATGCCTATTATTCCATCAATTATAGGTATCTTAATCAATTCTTATAACCAAATATGTTTAATAGCTGGTAATTCTAATATATTTTGGGTATTTATACTGTTTAATGTGTCACTAATTGCAGGTGGGTTTTCAGTAAAATACGAACTAAAATATTTTTTTGTGAGTCATTTAATACGCTCGGTATTGCACATATGCTTTTACTTTTACTGTGGATATAATGAGGTTGCCTGGAAATTCGCCGCAGTATTTCCTACTACATTAATTTATTTGGCGCTATTAGCATTAACATTGATCTTTTTAACTAGTATCTTACGCTTAAAGAAAATAAAGATAAATATTGGCAATCATATTGACTGCTTTTTACCTGCAAACAAAGCAAATAGCCAGAAAATTCTTATACTACTGCAAGCATATATGATTACCCATACCACTTTTGCTGGAGGAGCCGTTAGAAGGGGTTAGTGTATTGAGAGAAGCGTGGGAGAACTCAAGAGAATCTAGTGGACAAGGTACAGTACTAGACAACAAAATTAAAGAATGTGTTGCAGCTAAGAATACTCTAAATACAATCGATTACAAGCTAAGAAGCGAGTATACACTAATTCAGGAAGTATAGATTTATTTAGATACTATTAAAGAAAACGCAGAAGGTGCTGACGTTGAAGATCTTAGAAAGCATGTAGACAAAATAGAACAATACACTACAAATTTACAAGCAAGCTATAGGACCTACAAGCAGTATAAGTCAAATGTAACAGAGAAAGTGTACCGTTGGTTTTGTGGTGTAAACTGCTGTCCTTATGTAAGCCCCAGTGGAAAAGAGTCGATAGAGTAACCTTTTCTTCTACACTTAGGAGAGTGATAGTAATACTATAAGTTAGATAAAGGATCTTTGATAATTTTTTTTGCCAAAGAGAATCGGTTTCCGCACGTGTTAATTTGCTTAATGTCAATGACCTTATAGGAGTAATGTTTGCGTTATATATTTTATGCGTAGCTGCCGGCTGAAAGTGCTATTGGACTCGCATTAATTATAGTTTGGTATCGAGTAAGGCATACTGTAAGTGTGCAATAGATTAGTAAACTCACCCCCCCCCTGCAGCAGGTTAGAATAATTAAAAGTTCACCGGGCTCATGTTCCGGAGGTCTTGTTCAAGTCGACGGCCTGCTAAGAATCCTAAAAGCGAGCTACTCAAGTAATCGGGGTCTAGTATCGATAAGTTTTGCTGTTGTATCTTGCATAAAAGAATTAAAAGTGTGGGCAAAACAAGTATTTTGCTTAAAAAGGCGTTTGGTGTTTATAGAGAGTGCGGACTAAAAAGCGATACCTCTGGTCATCCTGGACAAAAACAAGGTTCCAAGGGCGCAACTGCTCTTTGCATAATGACCTTTAGAAAAAGAACTGAGTGTTTACCGTGTCTAGGAAGAGACCGGTTTGATTCTATCTAGAGTTTAACTTAGCAGTAGAATCCCACTGCCTTTGCTCTATGCCTTGCAAGGGCAAGAGTACGAAAGGACCCGGGATTTTTAAGAAAGCCAATCCCGTTTAGCAATTGTTTTTTAAGAAGCATAGTTGCAACGCTAAGCCCGAAATGTTAGTTGCTGAAAAACTATAAAGTAAGAAACAATTGTGAGAGTGATATTAAGTCGCTAAAGATCTTAGCATAAATAGGCAGGGAGTGTAAGTCTTGTAAGGCATTCAGCTACCCTGTACTAATCCCCTTTTTTTTTTAATCGATTGTTTATAAAAAATACTATAATATAGTAATTGAGCAACACTCAATTAAAAACTCTACATTTAATATTTATACTATATGATTTATTATTTACTATATAGTATAGCGAAATGTGGTCGTCTATTAGGTCGCTATTTTTTGTTTTTATCAAAATGAATTTCATGACAAAACGGTGTAAGTTCCATAACAGCGGAAACCCTATGGTGTACTATCGGCTAATTATAATCATTGTAGCCTACAGCACAGCTTGTTTGGTATACCTCATAGATCCTAAAAACCGTAATGTGTACAAATTTATAAGCATTCCTACAATAATTTCTATAATTGTCATAGCAATAAGTATTTGGAGCCAAATAGGTGAAATTATTAAATCTGTACGTTTAGCAGATTCTCTTGGTTTATTTAAGCTGTTTTTATTATGCAATGGCATGCTAGCTTTGCGGGTACTCTCGTTAAATACCAAGTGAAATACATATTTGTGAGCCATATAATATAATAGCCTCAATAGTACATGTATGCGCGTATTGTTATTGTAAATACACAGACATTACTGATTTTAATCAAAATCGTTTTTTACCCAGCGTTTGCTTATTTAATAGTATTTGCTAGGTGTATGGATGCATATGTAATTTCTTATCATTAGACCAAAAATAGGTTTAATTATTGGGAATTCTTGTTTTGACGGCGTTAAAAAAAAATGGATTAAGTAGTCATAAAACTATTGTATAACTACCCATCTTCTGCAAATGTTCCTTTTTTATGTGAGCGCTTACTATATGATTATTAAAACATTCATGGGCTCAGTTTACGCAAACTATCACAGTTATATACATCGCAAGCCTTTTTAATATCCAATCGAAGTATTTTCAAATAAGCTTATATATTTGTTTGTATACGTACTTGTAATTTGTATTTTTAGTTGCGAGGTAGCTATTGCAGTGGATGAAATGGAAGCACTCGGCCCTAGCTCGCCGATAGGTGAAGGTCACTCCTTTACCCTTACCAGCCAGAGCGGTGCATCGAGTTTCGGCGCAGATGCCGTAACTTATGAAGCGGTTTCTATGTTTCGAGAATGGTTCGAAAATCAGGCTGATCTAGCGGATCAGCAAGAAGAGTTGAACACCGAACTCCAAAAATGTGCTACTGCAAAAAATAATTAGAAGGGATTCAGTTTAAATCTCTGGGTGAGCAGGATTTAATTAATAAAGCTGAGCTGATTTTAAACTACACTCAGGAAAAAGATTACTTTAGAATCAAAATTGTAGATTATAGAAATAAAGTTACATCAGTTACTATAGAAATGCAGTCGAAACATCTAATCGAACCTAGACTCAGTACCAAGAAAATTGGCTTGATCCAACTAGCTCGCAGAGCGGTTAGTTGCAGAACAAATAATTGTCGACCAACTTTTGTAAAAGAACCTTAATTTTAAAAAAGTTAAGTTTACATGGCTCAAATCCAACAACAATTTAAAGTGAGTTGCTCTAATACAGCTGAGACAGCCATTTATTTAGGAAGGGTTGATCGTAGCTAACCGAAGAAAAGAGCTTAACAATAGTAGTTAAAAGTAGACATTTGGTTGTGAGCGTTTTAGAACCATTTTACATTATATATTATTTATAATCAAAAACATTTCTACTTTACTGCAGCTTATTATGTTATTTTTAACTATTTATATAGAATTAGGTACTACTAAAGAATATAACACTATTCAAATTCTGCGTTTTTTAGGGCTTTACTTGTTTTAGCTTATATATTTTTAATTGAAATATATTTCTAAAAACCTATTTCTAAAATTGATTTGGGATTGGATATTGATAGTGTTTGATTTTATTTTTAAGAGTTAAAGTCTACAAAAAAAAGGGATTTTTAGGAATAGAAAAGAATCTTATAAGTTGAATATAAGTAAATGTACCGGTGTGACAATAGTGACCGGGTCGGTGGAGCGATCAAATAGATCTAGATCGTCACATAAATTTAGGGAATATTGCCTTTATTTTAAGGGTTTATGATTTGTGTCAACGAATGCCATTCATAATCCTGGATACGAAGGCTTATACCGAATGTTTTAAACTGATAATATACCACGCTAACTACTAAGGTCTCTCAGATTATGCTTAAACTTGTGCTTTTTTTTTCGGAAAGAGGTCGATTTTAATTATCTTATCTATAGCAATACTACTAATATTCTTTTGTATTAGACTGGTAATAACGACATTGGGTGAGGGTTGATAGCAAGTGAGGCCAATATAAAATATATATAAATTATATTATAGGACGGGCTTTACAAGATAGCAAGCTACGCAAGTGTAACACTTAATATCTCGAATTATTAAATATTCCAATTTTTTTAATGTTGTCTTTTTTTCCTGTTTATTTTTAAAAAGCTAAATAGCCCTTTACTTTTTAGATATTTGCGAAATTGGCGGAATTGGTAGACGCGGTGGTTTTAGGAGCCATTCTTAAAAAGGTGCAGGTTCAAATCCTGTGTTTTGCAAAAAAATATAAAATAATATGCTTTTTGATCAACAAATACTCAGTACTTTTACTGGATTTAAAATAGAAAACCTATATTGGTTTGGTTAATCCTAATAAGAACGTGCAATTCCTTACTTTACTTAGTTACAAACATTATTACGCACAGTGTTAGATTGCCTTACACATTTGCGAATATTCTTCGGCTTTTAGGGTCCATCTTTGACCTTGTAGTCCTACTTATCCTCCTTTTTAATTATATGTTTGAATGGTGTGAATATGCTTACTCAAGGACTTTTATAGATATTGGCGCGCTTTTCTTCTTTTTGCTGTAATTTGCCCTATTGAAGGAAATATTTATGGGTACTAAACGTGTTTTGCTAAGGCCCACCTTAAAAGCGGGCGGAGGTTGTCGGCGGATTGTACCTTGCAGATGTCGTGGCAATCATAGGATCTCTCGATGTTGTTTTTGGGTCAATTGACCGCTAAGTATATCGAGA
>JAUMHD010000002.1:73707-87485 GCA_032359135.1 Ulvella scutata
CTCGGCATCACGAAACAACACTGACTCACACTTGCCCAGGTAGGTAGGACAAGTAGGATCAACAATGCTGACATCACGGCCAACACTGCCTGTAGTATCAAAACACATGAAAATCAACACGCTTGCCATTCACAACATGATGTAATAATAATAATATGAGACAATGAGCCATGCCAAGCAGGTCGCTGGTACCAGGGCCACGTAACTAGGAGGGGGGTACGCACTATGGCCCATGGGCCGTTCTGGTGTGCACGCGGGCAACTGGGGAGCCTTTTGAAGGTTCCGCGACCACAGTGGGACTCCCCAGGGCACGTAGGCCCCTGTTAATGGTTTAGATTAAAATTTTCGATTTTACCGATAATTTTCGGCGATTCAGGCTTTTAGAACCGATGATCGAAAATGACACCGAAAACGGCAGGAAAAGTGATTCTGAAGCCGGATCTGGGGCCTGTATCAATTATAATGTTCTATAACGCGATTTTCGGTGCAAAACAGGTGCTCGGAACTGGGTACTAGTAGCATGGGTTCGTGACACAATGTGTGTCCATTCCAGCTATTGGCCTGCCCTTACATGACGGGCCATGCATCAACATATTATCAGGGTCTAGGCATGTTAACAAGGTTGAATGTGCAGTGTTTATATCGACCGGTGCTTCAAATTTTGTTCGAATGTGTGGTACACCATCTCATTTGAAAACAAAAGTCTCTTTCAGTGGCTAGAGGCTGCATGGCAGCTGACAATTCGGACTGGGAATTTGGACTGGCAATTCGGATGCGGCACATCAATACTTGTAGCGCTAGGTTGCAAGGTGCCATCCTTGGCATCTCTTGAAAGTTACTTTCGGAAACTAGTGCGCATGTACTCTTTGTGAGAATAGCTATAGCACCACCGCCTTGCCTTCAGGGTCCACTCGCTGCCTGCGTTGCTGGAGTCAGTTTCGTTTTGCGCGAACTCGACAGGCTCCGACCCATGCAAGAAGGACCTGCAGAGGGGACACCGAGGAGGTATCAGTAGGGAGCGAGCGACGCCGACAGGACGAGGTCCACGGGAGGTAGCACCAATACAACGCGGAGAACCTGCAGGGGTGGGGGGGGAGGGGTAAACCGGTGAGGCCGGGTCTGGCCCTGTGAAGTTCAAACTTGTCTCAAACAACCATTATCCGTACTTTTGGGATAAACTCTCCAAGTTCGGGGGTCAAACCGCCCAGTCTGGCGTGGAAAAGAAACCCGGTTCCGCTGACAATAATTACTTTGTACCGGATATGGCTATCCCTGGGCCCCGCGGACACCCCTGCGGACACCCAGCCCCTGTGCTTACAGAGAACAAAAGGGTTTTCCAGTTTCCTATGGGCGCTGCTGACCTACTTACTCAATTTTGCAGGGGAGGCCTGCTCTGGCATTAGCCTAAATTTAGTAGGCTCTTGGTTGGGGGAGCCATCCTTGCTACTCAATCGTACGCACGACAATTGTAAAGTGGCGGCATCTGTGACCCCCGACCGTCTGCAGTGTATAATGAATGCTATAGTAGTAGCTATAGTAGTAGCTACTTATGCTTATATGAAGCTGCGCGGCGACAACAGGTGTTGCTACGCGAATACTGACAAGATTAAGGTGCTCCTACTTTGGGCTCCGGCCTCCTGCGGGGTGCTGGTTCTCTGCGGTTGCCACGACGGTCATGTTGCGGGTTGTCAAGATGTTCAAGTACTTGGGCATGTAGATGAATTCCTCCTGGACGTGGGACATTATTATTGCAACTGCTCACCGCAAAGGCAAGAGTACGTTCTACTCCTGGCGGCCGGTGCTTTCTTCGCCAGGCATCAGTATGGAAGTGCAATTATGAATCCTCCATAGGGTAGTCAGGCTTGTGCCAGAGTATGGCATGGATGTGCGGGGCCTGCCCGCTGCCTCTGCCACCAAGAAGCCGCGATTGCACGGGGCTGCGCCTTCGGCACTGGTACAACCAGTTGACGACATATGCAGGCTAGACGGCAGATACCATGGGCTAGACGGCAGACGCGCAGGAGCATGCATGCTCCTGCACGTCTGCCGTCTAGCCTGCGGTATCCCCTTTTCCGCGGTGAGCCAACCTGCACACGAGTGGCATGGTTTCCCCCGAAGGTGGGTGCTGCTGTCTGTTTGCATGTCTATCTGCGGCATGGTTTCTGCTGACAGCGGGTTTCATCTTGCCCATGCTCGGTTCGCAGAGCGCTTTCGGGTTGCTTCCTAGCAGCCCAACGGGTCCCAGCCGTCACGTTTTTGTATTGATGCGCTTTCCTCTCTGCCTACCTGTCACCAGGGGTATCGTTATTGACAACTTGTCCAGCCACGGCCGACAAAAATTGCTTAAATTCGTTGGAGTCAGCCGAAATTACACATTGTTTGGTGCAGAATCAGCCAAGTGGCTGAGAGAAATAAACAATTTGTGTGGAGAATCAGCGAGTGGCTGACAAAAATTAATTCATTTCACGTCAAAATCAGCAGATGGCTGACAAAACATCGTTGCTTTGTGGGCGTTGTCAGCGAGCATTGAAATTGTAATCTGCGAGCGTAGCGAGTACCCCGAGCGTATTGTGGGGCGGGGGGCGCGTTCTGTCGGCTTGGGTAGTGGATGAAGCCGTGCCATATTCTTCTGGTGACGGCAGGGGTGGCAGTGGAGGATGAGCGTCTGTGCTCGCAGATGAACTGCATGAAGTGCAAGCTTCGAAACAAGCTGAGCACATGTCTAGCTCCATCATTTCGTGTTCGTGTGCAGAAGATGTACGATGCATTGTCGTTGCAATATTTGAGAGAGCACGCGCCGTTTTCGAAGTGACGAAGACACATGACCAATGTGTGATGTACCTGCCGAATTCTGCAAAGCACATAACACAAACTTTTGCTGCTACATACCTTCCTGTCTATGCTGAGGTGTGAATCGTAGGGTGACACATTGCTGTTTTAAGTAACGCAACCCCAAATTTGCGCCCAAAATGCACGATTAAAACGATTGTCTTGAAACATTGACCGATATACTTCTTATTCAACATAATCCGTCAGCGAGTTTCGCTGACAGAATAAGTTATGAATTGGCACCAGTCAGCTAGTCCGCTTACAAAATTAGATGCTTTTGAGAAATATCCTCCTGGTTGGTGCTGCTGCCGCTGACAATGCAGTCCCTGCTGGCGACCCTGTGTTTGCCTGCAACATCGGCGTATCTGCAGCATTTGCGTTTATCCTCTCTGGTACGTTGTGCTCTGTTGCGCATGTCCGTGTCCCACACCTTCGGGAGTGCTAAGGCCGAAGCCCTGCTTGCAAGCCAATTGGGTATGGCGGTGTTCCCGATTAGTTGTTTTCTAATTTTCCAGAGCGTCCATCCACCTTAGGCAGGGTACGTTTGTTGCAAAGCACAACACCAATGTTATCTGTGGAGCCTACCGTACAGGCCCGCAACAGTTTTACGCTAAAGTGCCAATTGCAAAGTGGCAATTGACGCTTTGGTGGGGGAGAGGCTATCGACGCAAGCGTAAAGTACACGCTTGCAAGTATGCCCAGTACAAGTATGCCCTGGGCCACCGTGGCACCCAGAGCCACACTGTTCCATGCAAAGGCAACCGTGCTGGGATGGACGTTCACGAACTGTGTTGGTGACTGCACCCTTGTCGATACACCTGCAACCTCAAGGTTGGAGCAAAAGTCGAGCAATTCAACATTGAAGCAATATTTACAGAATTGCACAGGCGTAGGTTCTTATTCTTTCTTGGTTCATGTTCTCAGCCGTGCAAAATTGTACATGCTCGGACAAGCGCCAAGTTGCCGTGAAAATTTCCAGGCTCCGACTCGATTTGCGCCGCATCACGAACGTGAGGACAGTACGGCTTGGCGGCAAATGCCCTCAGCTCAACAACTTTATTATAGAGCAGTACAGAGCATCGTTGCAGGATACAAAGCTACGGTATTATATTGTCGCACCTACTATATCTCTATAGTATCTACCTGGGTGTTTGGATGTAGTCATTGTGGATCGATGGGGCGCTTCATGTGTCAGCATCTGTCCCCACTCTACCTGCCTACTCTCAAAGTACCCACAGCACTCACAAAGATAAAAATACGCAGCTTCGCTTATCCTTGCGCGATGAGTTCAATGTGAAACCTCACCGACTGTCAACATCACCTAAGCCCATAGGTACGGCCCCAACTCGTGTTGCAGTATTAGCCTGATGACGAAACACGGTATTGTCTTGCAAGTTGCGTTACATTCGTGTTGATATTGAAGATGTTTCCTACTGCACTGGACGAGTTTTATGTGTCTTGCACGTGCGCTGCTGTAGAGAACCCTCTTCAGACGAGCCTGCGTCGGAACACAATTTGATGAAGTTAGAATCGTGCGACGACCTATAAACATGCCAGAAACATCGATTGAAGATGTTCTGCTTGTGCCAGTCGAGTGTGAACGTGAAGGCGCGAGGTGAAATGATGCGTTCGCTAGACCTGTTCCACCATTTTACTGGATGTGTGTGGGTACCGTTGCTGAAGTCTGCATCCTCATTTCTTGCGTAAAGTCATCATAGTGTTCACTGCCAGATACATAATAGAACCGCGGTGTAGCTGTCCTGTTCTTGAGAGCGATGGTTTGAAAATTCGGATGCTACAGACAACTACTACCTGCAGCGGCCGGTGCGCGCACTCACCGCGTATCCGCACTGTCAAGGCATTTACTTGCCAACTGTGACTATGTTCATTTCTTCAGTTTGGTTGTGGTGCGAACCGGTGTGAAACTGCAAGGAGCTTCACGGCTGTTTCGTCCATGTGTGGTTCTTGCGCAACTGATTGCTCCAAGCCTATTTGTCTGTTTTAAATGGTCATCTTGAATAGTCTTAAGCTCTAGTGCAAGTATGATTTCCAGTCCGGGTGCGGACTTTCCGTATTTCAAAGTATCGCATGCCGTGCACTTCCACAACTTCACATCAAAGGTGTGTGGCGTACGTGCAACGAACACGAAGTGGAACGACTCAAGACTGATATATCACAATTTTTTGCGCTTGCACTGATCATCTCTCTATCTGAACCCCTCCAATTTCTGGGATGAACTGCTCGCTTTGCCCCCATTCTCCATTCCTGACATCCACTATGCGTACACACCGTGCTACCATGTGCAATCCTGGTTTCCTTTAGCACGTTCGGCGTGAGAACATACCTACAATGCGTTGTTACCGTATGTTGGTCCGTCATTTCGAACGCGCGATCTGAGGTATAGGCATTATAAATAGGGGACGAGGAAACGGAACAGCACACTCGATGCACTTGTACAGCTATGTTGTAGGGTCTTACAGGTCCCCGAGTGCCCACTGCAGGAGCAGGATAGCGTGCTGCAGCATCCTACGCTTTTCTTGCACTAGTTCGCAAATTTTCAAGAGTTTTTTTTTCGCCGGCAGTAATTCCCAATGTGCAAGCCCAGCGGAACATGAAAAGTACATGGCTGCTTTGTGAAGCGAAGCCATTTCGTTTTCAAGTGCTAGTGTGGAGATGTGCTGCAAGAAACACTCCTGGCATGCGAAATACTCCTGAAACGTATACTGCAGGTTCTTCATTCTGTGGATGGGAGAGGCTTATCATGAAACTTGTGCTCATAATTTCAGTTCTGCTGCTAGCACTGCTGGTTCCAATAGATGCAGTGCGGGGGCGACTTGTTTTGAAGGCAGGAGACCTTGATCATGAGGATCACGGGCGTGCAGTAGCAGTTGTGAGAGGTGCGGTGGCTACCAGTATCTATTCACGGCATACAAAGCCTCTTTCAATGATACCGAGTGCATTCGCGACTGTTTTTCTCCGTTTTTACTATCTTATAGTGCTCTCGCCTTGACTGTCCAGCAAAAAAATAAGTGAAAAAATAAGTGAAAAGTCACATGAAGCGAAGGATGCAGCAACCTCCCGGGATAGTGCCACACTAGTGCCTGCGAAAGCAGGTACATTGGCAGGTGCATGCTGCTCCCTGCATGTCACATACCGATAATACACGCCAGAGATCACCTTTGGAAACTGATGCTGTTCAAAACTTGCAATCTGGCAACTGCTACTACAAAATGAACGTGTGTTCTGTTTTGATGGATTTCGCCTTCCCGCTGGGAACCTTGTTGAGTTTCCTTGAGCTGTTCAGATGCTGCTCGTGCTCTGCTTAGCAACGAAGGTAATGAGGGCAACGAAGGGAACGAGGGCAACGAGGGTAATGAAGGAAATGAGGGAGGTGGCAATGAGGGCAATGAAGGCAATGAAGGTAACGAGGGGAACGAGGGGAACGAAGGAAACGAAGGAGGTGGTAATGAAGGTAATGAGGGCAATGAAGGTAATGAGGGGAATGAAGGGAACGAAGGAAATGAGGGAAATGAAGGTAATGAAGGAGGTGGTAATGAGGGGAATGAGGGCAATGAGGGCAACGAAGGAAATGAGGGCAACGAAGGCAACGAAGGAGGCAATGAGGGCAACGAAGGTAACGAAGGAAATGAAGGTAATGAGGGGAATGAGGGGGGTGGGAATGAGGGCAATGAGGGCAATGAGGGCAACGAAGGAAATGAGGGCAACGAAGGAGGCAATGAGGGCAATGAAGGCAATGAGGGCAACGAAGGTAACGAAGGAAATGAAGGCAATGAGGGCAATGAGGGGGGCGGCAACGAGGGTGATGAGGGGAACGAGGGAGGTAATGAGGACGATGAGGGCAACGAAGGCAATGAAGGCGACGAGGGAGACGAGGGCAACGAAGGCAATGAAGGCGACGAGGGAGACGAGGGCAACGAAGGTAACGAGGGCAACAGCAGCAGTTCAGGTAACACTCTCAGAATGTGGAACCTCGAGGTTCCACATCGGAGCTCTGATGTACATAGGATCTCTAATTGGCACCATAGTGGTATCACCGCATCAAGCACCTTCACGGAAGTTGTTCTCAGCGCTTTTGAATAGAAAATAGTGGACATGGCGACACCAAAGGCTTCTTACATCAATTAAGTAACACCGTGTATGCCTTGCAAGCACAGAAGGTAGCAAAGGCCCAACTAACGCACGGCAACTTCCGAACAAATTGCAGGTCCAGCATCATAGCTCATGTGGTGATGTCAGAACTTGGGCGTACGTAGGCACTTCTAGCTCTTTGCGTTTGAACTGGTGTTGCGCCTGTTTTCGCCTGCACCATTACGCGTGCTTGCCAGTAGCCTACATGTTTTCCTTGTTGGTACCCAGAACCTCCTGGCTGTTTGTGCTTGCCGCCTCTTCATGGAGTGCTGAAACCGAAGCCCTTCCTGGACATGGCGTGGTTCTCGGCCTGGTTTTTCTGTTAAGCTATCCTGAACAATCAATCTATTTTCAGCCTGTGTTTCCACAGGTGTAGCTGTCATGATCGGAACATGCCTATGCTGTTGCGTTGTGGGATGATTCACTTCGGAGAGCATTGTTGCGATAAGGGCGGTGCTCAGACTTCTCTTGATCACTTGACGCACTTGGAAGACGCATTCATAATTAGACATGTAATTTAACCAGACCTTTGTGCTGTTTGTCGTTTGTTTTGCGCATGGAAATCAGCCTATGATGCACGCCAGTTTAAGCGCCTTCAATTCTGCCTACTTTCTCCCTTTTAGGCTTTTAAACACCATATTGGTGTTGGCAGATGCCCAGCCCCACCCCAGAACTTCGGTACACAAGGCAATCATATCGCAGGCAGAAAATGAATAGTATGTTCGATGTAACTAGGGCTCTCTAGTTGCGTTATTACACGGTTAATCTGAGTAGACTACTTGTAATGTCCTTACATATTGAATGTAGTATCCTCTTGTATATCGAAAGTGTTCTCCTCGCTTATTACACAACGTTGCCAGGTATCCTTAATGTATGCCGGGCGCACATTCTACTCGTACTGCATCACCATGTACGTGCATGATGTGATGTCGGTGTAAGGTGCCACAGTGCATAAAACCGACCGTCAAGATACGCAACGAAGGGTTTTCTACTTCTCGTGCATGAACGTGCCTGTGATCGCAGGAAATCCTTTTTCTACGCTCTTGAAATCAGATTACTACCCCCGCTTTGAATATTTAATTTGGCCTTAATCTGGAGCCCATGGAGGGAAACTGATTGTGTGTGTTGTAGTTAATCTGAAGGTTGCCAACTTACAGCTCTAAGAAATTTAACAGCATGTAACCTTTCATCTCGGGACTAAGATGTACTGGGCAGAGGTCTCAGCACATCTTTCAAGCGAAGTTCTCAGCGCAGTGAATGTTTTCACCCAGTATTGTCTGCAGGAAAGTATAGAGTATGCTTGGGGGGGCGAGACCACAAGCGTTTCGGACCTTCAAGACCAGAGTACAGGAACAAACCTGCAGGCATTGATGTATACGCTGATGGAAGGTGATCATTTCCACAGCATTCTACTGAGCGTCATTAACATTGACGGCTGGTGAATTTTGTATTCTCGCATTGAAACATTCACAGACGTGCAATTGCAAGTACAGTGAAGGTATATCAGCAATTGCAACATTCCACATGTTTCAAATGCATTCAGGAGGTGGATAATAGTTTTTCACAGTATCGCTCCTTACATGCAGGAGCGTTGTTTACTCCTTGCTGTGGACTGTATGCTAGGAGCAGCTTTGCAGACCTACATCCATTACACGGCACAACAGGAAATTGGTCGCCCATCAGGACACTGAAAACAAAGCTAGAGGTAGATAACAACATGCCCAAGTTAAAACCTACAATGTACAAGTTGAAAGTGAACGCGTCATCTGTCAACGAGGCTATAAGCCACACTTGATCGAACCTGCAGAAAAGGAATTAATGCAGAATCTTGCACAGAAAAAAATATGTGAAAGGGCCCGAGCTGGCACCACTGCGTGCAGACCGGTCTCATCGTGCGACATGTTTGTGTGCAGATGTCAACTGGAGGAGTTCGCTGGTGGCTTCGACGGGTACCCAAGCAGAAAGGTCGGAGATGGCCATGAAAAGGACCTGGATACCGCCATACAGCAGATGCTTCCAGGCAGCCGAACCACGCAGAACAACTTCCTTGGCGACCTCATCAGGATGGCAAACCCTGTTGACCTCGAATTCCCTCGGGACCAGGCCAGAGCCGATAGGCATGTACGCAAAGACAACATAGGAAAGCTAAGCTCTGTGTGCAGAAGGCTGATCGAAGTGTCGAAAAGTTGCTGAGGGCTATCCTAGCTATTTCACACAGGTACGTCATGTCTCTGGATCATAGAATATGTTATCTTGTGTCCATGGATAGAGCATTGCAATTTTCGGCAGACACATCATCTTTTGTTGGATGTGATGTACTTAACGTTGGCAGGGATCTATAGGTGTAGACTACTCAATATGATACAATTATTAGTTTCTTCGTTGCAACTTGTGGCCACGAGCTGCAGTTTTCTCTCGTTCCTGTACAGACCGTGATTGCATGCTGCTGACTCAGATTCGCCAAGTTCGAGAATGTCACTACTCAGCCCACCGAGCTAGGCGAACGCACACTGCTGCCGGACAAACGGACAACTGCTATGGAACAAGCAAATTCAGGAAGGATGGAAACTGCTGGCCTTGTGTCCGGCGGCAGTGTGCATTGCCTTTGGCAGTTTTCATGTGCATACGTTGCCCCTGGAAGGATGCGAACACTGAGGGGTAATTACGGTACAATCCAGTCCCAGCGTTCATAACGCGTTCACCAGATTGTCGCTACTGCACCAAAGAGCGTAAGACTTTCACCACACTAATCTAAATCTTCATAATATCAATACTGTGCGTTCGTTTAAGTTCGTGTTTTTGGTAGTGTGCAAAGTGCGACTTGTCCGACCAGCATGTTCATGCCGCGCGAATCATGCGCCGAGTGTTCATTTTCGGGCTTCATGCAGGCTGCTTGCCATTTCAGAGCATCTATTGTGTATTTGAAACACATGGAGATGTCAAGTGGCGTGTATGTAGCCCGCACACAGTATGCCCACTTTCGTATGCATGTATGACTCATACAATCGCTCATACAGTATGAGTGAACGCTGGATTGTACATTACGCGATTGCGCTAAGGAGCACTAGGTAACAGTATGCTACTTGAAACAACTGCGTACTTTGTTTAGGCTGCACCGTTTTAGTCATGACGCTTATCGCAACATAAGAAAAAAAAATCAAGAGCGTTCTGACTTCCGGAAAATATTTCGGGAAAAGTGCCTGAATGGCACTTTTCCGCCCCAGTGGTGGATCAGAATGATATACTACGTGCATATGATGCTAAATATGCACTCTTATTGACGAGCTGTGCTTGGGGTGGCGCTCCAGATGCCAGTTCAATGTGTTTGGTGTGCCTAGTCAGTGACAACCCCGTAGCCACTCACTGACAAGTGCACCATTTGAGCCCTCAGAGTCATAAAAATGTCATACAAACAACTGTTGAACTTATTGTTGCCAACAACATACAAAGTCGAATAGAACAGGTTTCAGCTTCATCCGTGAAATCAGTTGTCTGATTTTCCAACTTTAGCGGTTTTCCCTGTTTTTTTACAAACCGGAAAGGTAGTAAATAGGCATGAACCCGAATAGCCAAAATCAACTAACACAAAACATCCACCACGTCACTCGGATGGCACAACAGCACCATCACGAAAGTCTTTCCCAGCACTCTTTGCCAAACTGCGATAATAGTGACGAAACACAATGCCACGACCACGAGCCAGGGCACAACTCAGATACTTCCTACTGATTCGCAACAACAGACCACGATATACAACGCCAGTGGAACAAGCAACAGTAGCAAGGTTCTGAAAGTAACCCTCAGCAGAGGGGCCCAACTTCCCCAAAATATAAAGTATTCGAGATCGCCATGTTGCGCAAAGCGTGAGGAATAAAACGGTGCAGCCTTACGTGTTTTACAAACTGGTAAGGCACTGTTGTTAACTTACTTTGTTGTGTGCGTCTGGAAGTAGCAGAAGTCAATAGATTCGTTTGTCTACCAGTGGTCGATGACAAAACTCGGCTGGTAAGGCCGAAGACCTTCCTGGATATGGCTTGGTTCCTCATCAGATTGTTTTTTGGGGTGTTGGGAGGCCAAGAAAAGTTCACAGGGATATGCTCTCTTGCCAATGTTATACCATTGCACTACACCTTGGGCGACACCATGGGGTCTTTTGTATGTTGAAACTGTTGGGAGATCCAGAGAACTGGTCTTTGGTACACTGCAAAAAAATCTGAACTAATTGATATTTCCAATTTCTTGTCGCCATGAAACAGACGCTGCTTGCGGTGCAGGCGTCTCAAATGTGTTCTACAATTCAGTTTTGAGACATGTGGAATGATGCTTCCGCGCATTCTCTCAGGCAAATAACATGTACAGCTATGCATACACGGCGGCGCAGATGAGGCTGGGTTTTGCTGCCGGCCCTCCTTCCCTTGTCACCTTTGGAACGAAGAGCTTGTCTACTGGCAACCACTATTGATCGCGGCGTCCCATGTCGGACACGGTCGGAAGCTCCAGCTTTCCGCACACGTCGGTCGACGACGACCGCAGAGCATTGACTTTTCCCCAATGCTGTACATTCTGTTTATTGCGCGCAGCGGGTTGGCGCAGTGCGAGCGTAGTCATGCAGCAGATACACCAGCGTTGGGTGTCTAGTGCAAGCATGTGATGGACCCGGATACATTTTCTGCTATACAACAAGCCACATAGCGCGCAGGAATTGTCTTGTCTTTTTCCGCACTGCATTTCACGTGAGAACAGTAGTTCGGGAGCGGTTTAGTTTCCTGCTGATAAGTTTGGGATGGAGGACGAAGAGTCTTCACCCTGATTTACATTTTTCCTTCCTCAGCCCCCGCTGCGAAGTGTCCTCAGCTGCGAGCGCATGGCAAGTCACATTTCTTGTCACTAGTTGGGTGCGATGCAGAGGGATGTTGGATATGAAAGCTGCTCCACGGGAGTTATTTTATCACGATTCAGCTGACTCAACGTTCAGGCTGACCAGTACAAGCCATTTACTGTCATGTGACAAATGAAGGTGTAAAACAAAGCTTTCGACCCTGCACCTCAGTGTGCACACTGAGCAGTGACTGTTTGCATTGTCACTTGGTACACCGGAACACGCTACCGCTGCACGTCAAAGTGCACTGTCACCAGGAATGTTGCAGGTGAAGCTTGCCAGGAGCTGTGTGTCGTGCTTGATGAGAACTTCGCCCCTGCTTAAGACTGCTCCTGCACCCTTCTAAGCTCAGCTGATCAGCAACCTCCAACTTCACGATAAAGTGCAGTGTCCTCCACGCATAGGGCTGCTGCCGCTCAATTGACGGTTGCAACCGTCCGTCAAACATATGTCTCCCCCGCTTTCGCTGTAAACTTTAAACGGTTATAAGCGGGGCCCTCCCCCACACATGCATCTCAATACCCTTCCTGTGTCCCTATCTTGGGTCCTTCCGCTGCGGTTGCACTGCCGCTGTACGGCTTCCTTGTACCATTTGTCACAGCGATGTCTTGGAAATTGCCTCACATATACTTTCACTTTGTGAAGTGGGATGTCCTCCTCAAGGTCAGTGCCATTCTTAATGCTGTCAGCTATATTGTGTACCACCACCTTAAGCTTGCCAACAGTTCTGGAATTTAATATGTTGCAATGCCAACTTAATATGTTGCAATTGCAACACATTAAATCCCATGTGTTGCAATTGCAGCTCAACGTCCGCACCACTTCTTTTCCTGCGGCAACACCTGCAAATGATATGCAGTCGCACCTGCCGTGTGCAACTCCAGAGGGGGGTAAACACGATGGCCCATGGGCAGTTCTGGTGTGCACGTGGGCAACTGGGGAGCCTTTTGAAGGTTCTGCGACAACAGTGGGACTCCCCAGTGCACGTAGGCCCCCGTTATTGCTTTAGAAAAAAAAAATCGATTTTGCCGGTATTTTATCGGCCATTCTGGCTTTTAGAACCGATAATCGAAAACGACACCGAAAACGGCAGGAAAAGTGGTTCTGAAGCCAGATCTGGGGCCTGCATCAATGACAATATTCTATAACGCGATTTCCGGTGCAAAACAGGTGCTCGGACTAGTTACTATTAGCATGGGTTCCCAACGCAACGCGTGTGCATTCCAGCTATTGACCTGCCCTTACATGACGGGCCATGTATGAACATATTTTCAGGGTCTGGGCATGCTAGCAAGGTTGCTTGTGCAGTGTTTATATCGACCGGTGCTTCATTCTTTGTCAGAATATGTGGTAAACCATCTCATTTGAAAACAAAAGTCTCTTTCAGTGGCTAGAGCTCAAGCCTCGAGGCTGCATGGCGTTCAACTGACAATTCGGATGCGCCACATCAGGATGCTCGCTTCTTAGCGCCTGCACATTGTTATACTTTCTGTGGCTAACTATTCTTTGTTAGGGTCCTTGGAGGATGTGCAGTGGCGCTTGTGCAACATGGCAGTGATGGTGAAGGAAACTCAACAAACTGTAACCGTACCCAGTCAGAAATAGTGATGTAGAAGCCACTGGCACCTTTTTTTCGGCGATTCTTTCTATTTTCGGATCTACCGATACGTTATCGCCAATTTAGAGTTCAGGAACCGATCTTCGAAAAAAAAATCAAACAGGGCCATTAACGGGGGCCTACGTGGCCTGGGGAGTCCCACTGTGGTCGCAGAACCTTCAAAAGGCTCCCCAGTTGCCCGCGTGCACACCAGAAGGGACCATGGGCCGTAGTGTTTACACATTACGAAATGTTCAGATGCACAGGTCGACACTGCGCAGATCACACTGCCCATGAAATTAGGGGGTCTTGGTGTCCACCTCA
>JAUMHD010000002.1:88228-145055 GCA_032359135.1 Ulvella scutata
GTGCGGGTACTCGTGGATGAACTTCTTGTTCGTTTTGAAGTACACCACGTACACAGGGTCGAACCTGCACCCATGAACGCATTGTGCATGCTGGAGCGGGGGGGGGGGGGGGTTGATAACTCGGCAGAATGCATGCTTTGTGGATGACGACCACCCTCATCGTGGCGCCCATTGTGCTGCAGGAAAGCATGCACCAGTAAATAATGTATGTGCTTGCGGGGGTTTCACAGCTGCACAGGTGCCTCTGTGCTGCTGCAGCACTGCATGGCTGGCAAGGGAGGGGTGCAGCAGCTGACCTGATGAGTGTCATGAACAAGCGCACGTCGGCCTCAGTCACGGAGGTGCCGGTGAGGTACCGCTGCTGGCTGAGGATGACCTCTACCCTGTCCAGGCTCTCAAAGAGTTCGTGGAAGGCCTTCCCATATGGCGCCTGCCGCTGCGCAAAGCCACACCTGCACCTCTGCCCTCGTCAGCATTCTGCACAGCACCTCTGTGCGGCTTGCAGCTGGCGGGCAAGAACTGAAACAGGTGATGCAATCCGCATGCTCACCGCCACATCACTACATTGGTAAAACACCCCAACTACGGAAGTAGCCACCCGCCCTGCCCTCCTCGCATAAGCAGGGCCCAAGGCTGCTGTTGTGCCTGTTTCATCACGTCCCAGTCCCTTTCACAGCACGCAGCTGCAGCACCCATGGTCAGCAACACATCCATACACTGCCTCAATACTTGCCCCATGGCATATATTTTGTGGACACCACTGGCAAGCAAACACCACAGGCACCGCACCTGTACACTCCGTTGTTGATGGTGGGGTAGATCCACGTGTTGACCTCATCGATGGCCTCGCGCAGGTGCTCTGGGTAAAGGTCCACCTCAGGGTGCTTTGCAAATGCATTGAACTCGGTGTTCAGCATGCGGATGATCTCCGAGCTCTCGTTGTTGACAATCGTTCCCTTCTTCTTGTCCCATAGCACGGGCACCGAGTACGCAGGGATCGTGTCTGCAGCACAGCCCAGAACAGCTGGCGTGGTGTTGCAGCATGTACAATGAAAACGATGTCAGGGGAGACCACGTGTTGCAGGCACGCATGTCAGGCACATGGCTGCAGCTGCTGCGTTATCCCACTGCAGCACGCCAGGCACAGGTCGTCATACACCGGCACTGGTCGAGAGGAGGCAGCACTTGCACAGCAACAGTAGGCGGCACAGCATGAGGAGGCCGCGCACCGGCAGGCACGCCTGTGAGGTCGTAGAGGTCCCTCACAAACTTTGCGCCGTTCACAGTGTCGGGCACGCAATCTGTTGGGGGGTACGTGTCCCCCCCTGAGGGATGTTCAAAGGGGGGGTCATCGGGGCTGGCAAACGTCCACCCCCGGTGCTCATCCACCCCTGGGCGCGTGGCCTGCCACGTAGGGTGCACAACGGACAGCCCAATTGCATCTTGCAGGCCCTGCAAAGCATGTGCTTTTGGTGAATTCCAGGTTGTATCACATCTTTGGTCACTTTGGGCAGAAGCCCCAGCTCACATATGTAGATCGGTCTCTGGTGGTTTCCCCTGTAACGACTTGCATGAAATTCCGCCACTGTGACGCTGAGGCCGAAGCTCAAAATGAGTATGGCGTAGTCCCCGAACAATTTATATTTGTTTAGACACTTTGGGGCCCAGGACACCTGTGCATGCACATGTATATAGGTTATGTTTCGTGATAGACTTCAAAGTTTTTACCTTCATCAGATGAATATCGCGCAGGTGAGTTGGCTTGGTAGCTGTCCATGCTGATTGTGTTCAGCTGTGACTGCGAAGCCAGTACATGTTCTGCCAGTATCAGTTCATGACTGGTCAACTATAAACAGTGTTCAACTCAATCATATGACTGTCTCACACTGTGCCGATGATTAAGATATCAGTGCTGACAATTTGCGTTGCTTGTAGCATGTTGTTGCTTAGGATTCTGCAGGATGGACGCCACATCTCATGAGACAGGTGCACAAGTTTGAACTCACCTTCAAATTGCGCACTGCCAAGCACCGGTTCGCCCACGGACAGGCATATGAAATGTACAAATGGTATCTTCCACCTACACACAAGCCACCCCGAGTCAGTTGCGGCCTTCTTGGTCGAGTCAGTGATTCCGGAACTACAAGACCATGTTCTCACCAACGCGCTACGCGGACGTACTCTCAGCTTCAAACTCGGAGCCAGGGCCAATCTGGTTTCTGAACACTGCCTCTTTGCGCTTCAGCTCCCCGTCCTTGCCGACTTGTGCGAGTGTATCTTGGAGCATCGGTTTCTGTGTCGCGGTTGCCATTGCTACGCGCGCTCTATGTTGCTTCACGCTTCTAGCTAGCACAACGGGTGAATGTTTGGATGCTGAGACGAGCGGTGTTTTCGATAGAGCGTGCATCCACGTCGCGGAATGGAACAACATATCGCGTACATATGGCGTATAGAACCACCTGTCAGAGTAAGGTTACGGACAGATGCTGCCATAACACATTATATACCTACGCTTAGCTGTTCCTGGGGCGATGGGTGCTTGTTCTATTGAACTTTGATTGTTACGGCCTGGTCGCGTGATCCTCAGCCAGTGCGTGACATCATCCGGAATCGCCCAGGATGTGTGTCATACCTACTACTGTTGCTTATTCCAGATTCGAGATGATGCACAAATATAACACATCGCAACTCAGAATCCCTTGCGTATTATTGAATCTGCTGTAGCCTTTGAGTACACCTTTCTAGCCCCTGCGCATGAACTTACTGAATGAACTGTAAGCGATCGCGATGCCATAACCCAGCATGAGCGATTCGCAGGTATAAGCAGGCCATTCGGCTGCATCCACGTGGCAGCATTCTCAAACGTGTTCATACATCAACAGGACGGAAATGCAACACAGCTACATAGCTGTGTTGCATATGCACAGTCTCGTATATGGAGCGAAGGTATCAAGGCACCACAGCCACCAATAATAATAATAAATTAAATTCTTCGGGGACTAACAGATGTACATGTACGTACACAACATCAGCCATCACTCCACCTCCACAGAGGGAACAGCCAGCCCAGGCAGGCAGGCATGCCCGCGCGCACGGGAGTACTTGTCACTGCACACCAGTTGTGTTCAAGTGTCCGTCCCAAAGAAAAGCGTGTGCAAAGTTACAGGCAAAGAAAAGCAGCCATGAAGCACATGAAGTCAGCGCATGAAGATGTACTCAATAAGATCCCTTCTTGGTAACGGTGCAGTCCCGACGGCTTTCTTTTAGATGCAGTCACTAAGATGTCCCCCTCCGCCGCCCCCTCCTCCACCCCGCACCCCCCCGAACCCCGCCCTCCTCCGGAGCCCCTCAAGCATCTGTCACTCCCCTCCCCCACCCCCGTGCTCCTGGCCCCTCCCCTCTCCCATGGCCTCTTCCGGCCCTCCCGCGGCAGCTCGAGTGTCCTCCTGCTGTGGGGTCTCCTAGTTGCGCCTGGCAAGGGCAGCCCCAGGCGGCGCCTCCCCTGCGGCGCTGGCCCACGACGCCCCTGATCCCACTGCAGCGGGGAAGCACGGCTCTGGTCCAGCAGAGAACACGGGCCCCTGGGGACCCAAAGAGAAAACGGCGAACCTGATTCGATAATTCTATTGCGGGAAATGTGCTCAAAGGGCACGCTTTCGCGCTTGTGAAGGCTCTGCAAGCCTCAGAACATCTTGAGGAATCTATCCGCGCTTTCCTCTCTTCGATACTTTTCCCTGTTGGACTCTCACAGGTCCTTTGTGGTGGATCCAGTGACAACTCAGCAGAGGACACCCCCTTATTCACGTGAATTCTCAGAACGGACTGTAGATGCAGCAACCAAATGTTACAATATATCCTTACAGAAAATGAGCGGTATATGGCCGGCGCTGATGATGGTGACAGTGGTGATGATGGACACAGTGGGCGAGCAGCACCCCAAACCAAGAACACACTCGCAGCCGCTCACGAAAGCACTCCGCAGCGGACAGAGGGCATTCTGATTTGGCAGAAATGTTCTTGAGCATCTAAGTTGGCTTTCAGTGTGATTGGTTCACCCCAGGATGTACCAGTGTGTGAATCTTTGTATGGCATGCATGTGTATGCATGCTGATGCACCTAGTGCCAAAGAAAGAACGTGCCAAACTGTGCAGAGAGAATTCTGACAGGCAGTTCTGACGGGCAACAGATCTCTGCTAAGGGCACTCCTGCTCGGTGGAGAGGTGGAGAGGTGGAGGGTGACGCTTAGCAAACACTCGTCTAGCATGATGCAATGTATTGGGGAAAATCATCACCACAGCTGCCTGCGACAACATGTAGGCTGTTACAGTGCCTTCTCATTTTTGTGCACCACCCTCGTTTCTGCACACTCTATCAAGCTTCACTAGTCAGCTCCACTGGATGACTTAGTACGTTTGCTCCATGTCACTAAGCAATCTAGATCGGGTGGGTCTGTGCGCGGGTGTGAGGCAGCGCCCACCACTCCTCGCCGCCGATGGGCACGATGCCGTAGTAGTTGAGCTTGGGATGGGACGTGAAGTAGGACACCTTGATGTGCTGCATGTTGATGCTTTCCTGCACAGCACGGCCCTCTTCTCCTGTGTTATGGACTGCTCTCATCGCATCGCCTGTGTTTCTGGAGCACTGAGCTGTCCGCAAGACATCAACGCATACAAGTCTTGAGCACAGGTCAGTGAAGCAAGATGAGCAAGGGGACACAGATGGCAGCCTCACAACAGCCGCAGCTCTGGTCTGTGTTGGGGGTCCCCAAAACTCCAGGAGAGGAACAGAAGGAAACCATTGCATGCGCAGGGCATGGGCAGGGTTGGGCAACACCAGAGTGTTTGTGCTATACAAGCAGATGCGATACACAAGCAAGCAGGGAGGTTTGGCGGGCCGCGGTGTGCAGAAGGGTGCAGAGGGCGCACACCTTGAGCATGGCATACAGCTCCTTGACGTACTCGCGCATGTGCGGGTACTCGTGGATGAACTTCTTGTTCGCTTTGAAGTACACCACGTACACAGGGTCGAACCTGCACCTATGCACTCATTGTGCACGCTGCAGGGGGGGCTGATAACTCGTCAGAATACAATCTTTATGGATGACAACCACCCTTATCGTGGCGCAGGAAAGCATGCACAAGTACATAATGTATGTGCTTGCGGGGGTTCACAGCTGCACAGGTGCCTCTGTGCTGCTGCAGCACTGCACGGCTGGCAAGGGAGGGGTGCAGCAGCTGACCTGATGAGTGTCATGAACAAGCGCACGTCGGCCTCAGTCACGGAGGGGCCGGTGAGGTACCGCTGCTGGCTGAGGATGGCCTCCACCCTGTCCAGGCTCTCAAAGAGTTCGTGGAAGGCCTTCTCATATGGCGCCTGCCGCTGCGCAAATCCAGACCTGCACCTCTGCCCTCGTCAGCATTCTGCACCATACACTGCCTCAGGACTTACCCCATGGCATCAATTTCGTACACAACACTGGTAGACACCACGCCAGCTTCACATGCCAAACAAAGCTGCACCGTACTTGTAAACTCCGATGTTGATGGTGGCAAAGATCCACATGTTGACCTCATCGATGGCTTCGCGCAGGTGCTCTGGGTACAGGTCCACCTCAGGGTGCTTTGCAAATGCATTGAACTCGGCGTTCAGCATGCGCATGATCTCCGAGCTCTCGTTGTTCACAATGGTTCCCTGCTTCTCGTCCCACAGCACGGGCACCGAGTACGCAGGGATCGTGTCTGCAGCACAGCCCAGAACAGCTGGCTTGGTGCCATACACCGGCACTGGTCGAGAGGAGGCAGCACTTGCACAGCACCAGCAGGCGGCACAGCATGAGGAGGCCGCGCACCGGCAGGCACGCCTGTGAGGTCGTAGAGGTCCCTCACAAACTTTGCGCCGTTCACAGTGTCGGGCACGCAATCTGTTGGGGGGTACGTGTCCCCCCCTGAGGGATGTTCAAAGGGGGGGTCATCGGGGCTGGCAAACGTCCACCCCCGGTGCTCATCCACCCCTGGGCGCGTGGCCTGCCACGTAGGGTGCACAACGGACAGCCCAATTGCATCTTGCAGGCCCTGCACAGCATGTGCTGTTGGTGAATTCCAGGTTGTATCACATCATTGGTCACTTTGGGGCCCCATGACAACCGGGCACGCGTATATAGGTTATGTTTCGTGATAGACTAGCTCTTACCTGAATCAGATGATTATCGCACAGGTTTGTTGGCTTGGTAGCTCTGTCAGCCGTGACTGCGAAGCCAGTGCATGTTTTGCGACGATCAGTTCACGCCTGGTCAGGGTAATTGTGTATAATCAACCACTCGTTCAGTTGTGCAATGTACACGTCGATTATACAGAGTTTTCAATTCAATCATATGATTATGTTGCACTGTGCCGATGAATGAGATATCAGTGCTGACAATTTGCTTTGCTTCTAGCATGTTGTCGCTTAGGATCCTGCAGGATGGACGCCATATCTCTCATGAAACCTGTAGGTGCACTCGATCTCACCTTCAAATTGCGCACTGCCACGCACCGGTTCGCAAACGGACATGCGTACGAAATGTACAAATGCTACCTTCCACCTACGCACGCGCCACTCGGAGTCAGTTGCGGCCTTCTTGGTCGAGTCAGTGAATCCAGCACCGCAACCCCATGTTCTCACCAGCGCGCTGAGAGACGTACTCTCAGCTTCAAACTCGGAGCCAGGACCAATCTGGTTCCTGAACACTGCCTCTTTGCGCTTCACCTCCCCGTCCTTGCTGACTTGTGCGTGTGTATCTTGGAGGATCGGTTTCTGTGTAGCAGCTGCCATTGCTCCGCGCGTTCTCTGTCGTTGCACGCTTCTGGCTAACACAACGGGTGAAGTGGTGTATTCTGGGACGAGCGTTCTTGTCAACAGAGAGTGCATGGACGTCAAGGAATGGGCAAACATATTGAGTACTAGTGGAGAACCATGGTGGGTAACCACCTGTCAGAGCGAGGTTACGGACAGATGACGCCATGGTACACTATATATCTATACTTCGCTGTTTCTGGGACGATGGGCGTTTCTTCTAGTGATCTTTGATTCTTCCGGCAAGTGATTGTGTGGTCAGTGAGTCATCCGGACGCGCCAGGATATCAAAGAATATGTGGGTTGGAATCGACAAGAACGAAAACAGAAACTTCGGACGCCCCTGAAGCACTAAAATCCGTTTGCCTATGAAGCTGTCACTTTGGCCACATCAAAGGGCCTCCGGACCACTGCATGACAGCTCTGGACAGCTCCTGTCGCCCTCTGGACAGCCCTGTCGCAGACATTGCAGATTTCGTTTCTTGGTGCAACTATATAGCAAAAAAGGAGTCTGTGACCGTGTGCCTATAGTCATGCGGCGTGCTGTCCTTGCACCATCATCAATTGTCGCTTGGTGCACATGTACAATGGTATGGCTACGTGACTTCTGTATTTATACCTGAAGTCGAGACACTTCTTTGCGTTCACAGAAGCACTGTTGTCCTCAATTTCGTTTTCTGCGATTCACATGCAATCTCAATGTGAAATTGTGTTCTGGAAAAGAGCGACTGACAAATTGTTTCCGAAACAGCGATGTGTGCGGCATAGCTACTATGTTGCTTACTCCAGATTCCAGATAACGCACAAATATAACACATCATAACTCAGAATCCGTCGGGCAGTACTGAATCTTCTGTATCCTTGAGCACACCGTCACCTCTGCACGAACTTACTTCGCGACGCCGTAAAAAGAAATAAAAGCAAATTGTTCGGGGAATACACCATATTCCGTGCGGGCCTCGATGCCTTTTACCCATCAGGTAGCTGCAGCAGCCCACCCAGCCACATCGAATGTGTCCAGCCGGGGCCGCGACCGACCCCCCCCCCCCCCCGCATCTGAATCCCCTCCCTGACTCCATTTCTCCACTGCGACGGTATTCTGCACCGATAGTGTACCCCTTTGTCACTGTGCTCTCTGGGAAGCTGCCGTTCTGCCGCTCTGTGGGCTTGGATGAGCTGCCGCTGCATGGGCTCTGCCATCGCGAAACCTGGGACTGGAGTACCTACTAGTTGCGCTATGGGGTTTACTGCGTTCGAGCGGCGCTGGCGTTGTGTGCAGCGCTTCCTGTTCAGTTGTAAAGCTTCCCCAGTGGGGTGCCCTCACCCGAATGACCTCTGGGATGACTTGATCTCGCTGACTCCCCCTGAAAGGCGTGCGCTGATTGCTCTCCTTGCGGCACGTGATGTGAATTGCTTTGATCCTGTCTCTGTGTGCGTACATGTTGTATCCCTTTGGTTCTTGATCCGTCTGTGTTCCTGCGGCAATGTGAGGCTGGTGTCTGTGCTGCGGTGTACTCCGTCATTGCCGCTTATATCCTCCTTGGTGTTGCTGTTGTTGCTGACGATGCGGTCCCTGTTGGCGACCCTGTGTTTGCTTGCAACATTGTGCAGCGTTCTCTGCAGCCTTTGTGTTTGCCTTGTGGTCCCGTGTGTTCCGGGGGTATGTCCCTGTGCCACCCCTTCGGAGGTGTTGAGGACGAAGCCATTCTTGGGTACGGCATGGTTCCCGATTAGCCTTTTTAATACTTGGAAAGCGATGCCAGAGCCCAAAACATACTGATCAGGAGCGATTTGCAGGCATAAGCAGGCCATTAGGCCAAATCCCCGTTGCAGCATGCTCAAATGTGTTCAATTGTCCGTCCCAAAGAAAAGCAGTCATGAAGCTGATGAAGTGGCTAGGATGTAAGAACGGGCAAGAGAATTCGGACCAGAGCACAAGCGGCATTGCTCCCGCTTGGTGGAGAATGGAGCTTAGCAAACGTTCGTCTAGAATGATGCAGTGCATTGGGGGAAATCATCAGCACAGCTGTCTGTTACATCAGGTAGGCTGTTAAAGTGGCCTGTTCATTTCTGTACCCTCATTTCTGTGCACTCTATCAAACATCTCTATCAAGATTTCATCACTAGTAATCTCTACTGGATGACTGTTTACATGTATTTCATGTCGCCAAGCAATCTAGATTGGACTCTATAAACTCAGCTTGAGCTTGGTGCATATGAAAAACAGGACTCATCTTCGCCCCAAATATGCTCACTGCAGGCCACCGGGGCCTAGTAATACAGATAAAAAACGCTTAAAATCTCCACTTGGGGGCTTTTGGCGGAGTTGCAAAGGGCGGCAGTATCTTCATCGGCCATCCTTCTTCAACTGGAGTTAGAGCAGACATCTTGAGCTCTAGCGGAAGGCTCAAGATTGCGTCATCCCTGCACTAAACTTTAATAATAATGAATCGTATGCATCCGGAACGGACTGCCATTGGGAATTGAGGCAGTCTGGTTGAGGTATCAGGCTGCCTTTCAAGGCACCTGCGGCACCACAGTGAGAAAATTTGAGAAATGGCTCACCTTAGTCTATCTCTCTCCTTCTGTCTGTTCTGTATCGCTCTCAACGCGCGCATGCACTGCCTGCTGTACTCCTTCGCACGAACTGCTGCATCAGCTAGCTCTTCGGGGGTCCTATTGGGCCTGATGGGAACTTCCGGAATAACCAATTGCATGAGCTTTGCAATTTTGGCCTGCTGTTCTTTTCCTATCTCCGCCTGCGGTCTCCCGTTGGCTGCACCAACACTAGTGTTGTGTATGCTGCGGCAGCGCACAAACTCCTGATATAATAAACTATCACTGTACCATGCTTTCGAAATGGTGCTGGCTCGCTGTCCGGCCTTGCGCAGGCCTGCGTATAATGCCATCTCCGGGCAAACTAGGCCCTGCAGAACAGTACAGCACAGCGGTAGCTTGAGGAAAGCAGGAAGCACAACAACTCTTTGTGCTGAACTGCTTATGTTACAGCACGCGCTGCAGTGTTTTCTCCGCTGAGCTGAGTGCTCAAAGCTTCCGGCTGAAGTGGCTTCTGGCGGTTCCCATTCCACTCTTGTGACGATCGTAGCCATGCTGCAACGTTGCAAATAACATGTGCATGATTCTGAAACATGTCTATATGATCAAATGCCAGCTTTACTGCACTGCCTCTTCAGGCGCCATATCGGAACAGCGCTGTGTTTACATGAGGGCCAGCTCCGAGACTTTGTAATTCTGCTACCGCTGCGTATGCCTGGCAGCCATCTGTGTGATTAACTGCCACTCTGGTTCCAAGGCTGCGATGTGGGGCCGCAATACACAGGCTGCTGGCTCAACACTTCGAGCCAGAATCCTGCCAACCCTGCAGGCACAGGGGCGCAATATCAGCCGTCCTCGATTGATAGTTACGGCAACGAAGAGACAGATGATTGTTAGTGCCCCCGTGGCCCTTGTAGCGTTGCAAGTGGGGCTGTGCGGCACATCCTTCCTGTCACGTTGCACTGTTGTTTTCAGCACGTGCAAGCAAAGGCCACCAAAGCGACACCTGTCTTGCAACTGAATAATAAATACTCTTTGAATGGGTTCGCTCGGCTTCAGGTCTGCGGAAGCGTTCGAGTTTGTAGATGCAAAACCAACTGGTGATGGTGTGCTTCACACCGTCATTCCTTCGTTCCTGTTCGCCTGCGTTTGCCATGTTCTCGGCAAAACTGTGGCATCATTTTGTATGTTGTAAGTTATATCACAGGGGCCTGAAATGAATCTGCTGCGTCACGTTGATTCATCCAGCCCACGCCCACTGGGGATGCAGGAGTGTTCCTGGATGCAAATGACTTTGAGGTAGTTCTGCCTGCCGGTTTCGTGGATCTCGGAGTTCCGAAACCAAAGAAAGCCACTGGAGTCACTGCTGGTACGCTCTCATAAGCTGACCGTGAAGCCTGCACATGCAAGAGGTGCATCATAAAAGAGGCACCCCAAAATCATGTGGGGTGCCTCACATCAGTCACATGGCCATATGCAGCATGCCAGTACCCCATGAAACCCCAAGGCACGCTGCAGTACAGTAATTTCTAGTATGACAGGGATTAGAAATGTACTCCTGTGGTGGTATCCCCAGAAGTCGTCCGACATACACACGCATGAATACCTGGTTTAGTTCTGCACGCTGTGCCTTCTATGGAAAGATGCTATCCATCCCTAGGCTGCGGACAGATAGTCTAGCTCTATGCGCTCCCGGTGCCACGGTGCTGCGCCGGCATAGATGCAACTTGCACAACTTGAGGTTGAGCATGCGAGAGGGTGGGTGCAGCACCAGGGGCGCCTCCGCCAGCATCCCCCATCAAAGCAAGATACGGCATAGCGGACGGTTCAGCAATGGTGACTGTGATTGTGAAGGAGTCATCGTCCATCAAGCCCACCTTCATTCAGGTGCGATCTCCTGCAGCATGCCGTGCGCAGTGACGTGTGTCACTCAGTTGCAGTGTCTCTCAGTCTGCAACAGGAGCCCCTGCAGGGGGGCCGAGTGGGTGCCTGACAGTGGGTGCTCTGGGACACTGCCATTGCACCGTGGCGATGCAGCCTCAACCATCTCGAGTGAATAGCGTTGAGACGAAAAAAATAGCATTTAGACGAAGCAATTCTGAATATTTCAGGCTTTAGGTAGCTGTAAAGGGGCGGTTTCTTGTGTTAGTTGCTTCTGGATATTTGGGTTCTTGCTTCTCGCCCTCCTTTTTGGGATGCATAAGAGTTATATCGATGGGGCCGCAGGGCAGCGGTCGTGACAGCTTTCAAGGGAGCAGGGATTAACAGAATGATTGTGAACATCAGAATCGTATTAAGAAAAACATCAGCAGAGCTGAGGTGTCGATCAGGGCCAAGTATACGGATTTTAGAATTGCGAATAATCGGCCTTTGGTCGATGAGCTGTGGTTTTGGGCAGGCCTAACCGCACGGTGCCAACGGGCTGTCATCACATGGGACCAAAGTGTGTGCATGCATGCAGCTTCAGGACATCACTTCGTGGGGCAACGGGACCGAGGTGGCACAGCTGCTGCTACCAAAAAGCGCCAGGATTCAAAGTTTCGATAAGAGGGTGATCAATTTACCACCAAAGGACACCAGAACAGTGAAAGGAATTGTCGAAGTGCCCCCCCTCACCATCTACAGGTTTGCACCCTCCCCCCCCTCTGCATACCTAACAAGTCACTGCAGTTCCAGCTCCCTCATCCCATGCAAACATCCCATGCAACAGGGTATGCATGAACATGCACCAGGCACCGCGCAGATGTGTTTCTGGACTGATATTCACATGTGTGAAACAAGAAGCTTGGGGAAGTCTTGGGATGGACAGCAGTGCGCTGCGGGAATGCGTGTACACACCAAAGGACAACAACCACCAGGGCGGTGCGAGGTGAGGGGTTCCAGCACTGCAAGCAACCAAGCCCTCTGCGGCCACAGGCCAGTCTGAGCTTTCCTAGCTAACAGCGCGTGTGCTGCAGGTACGTGTTTGAAGCTGGAGGTGATGCTCCAGTGAGGCTGGCAGCAGCAGCGCAGAAGGGCAGAGTGTACATCATGGCGGCCACCGCCTCTGCAGCCACCGATACGTCCACAGTAGCCGGCCTGGATCGAGCATTAGATACCTTTAGGTGCAAGGAGGAGTTCAAGCCCCTCTTCTGACGCTCCTGTGCGATCCTGGAGATCCCATGTGTGCGCAGCCGGCCCCCGCTTCAAGGCATGCGCGCAACTGTGGCTGCGCTTCTTTGTATGAGGACCTGCAGTAGACAGTTGGGGTAGACCCAGGCCTTAGTATGCGGTGTGGAAGCTGAAGGCTGAGTGTGTGGCGTTGCAAGAATGCGCCTGTGGGTTGGGTGAACTGCAGAAGGGCTGCTGCTGCTCTGAGCACAATGGTGTTGAGCACGAGGCGCCCATGCTGTGCATTGCTGGTATCTCTTTCGTGCTTTTCAGTTTTTGCCCCTTCAGGCGCATGTGCTCTACACAACCGGCACTCACTGCAAGAACACACCACCAGTCAATGGTCGGGGGCGCTGCTGCCAGCAACGCGTTCTGAATCCCAGTTTCCGAACCCGGGGGCTTCTATCCTCAGAGCTGTGTGCTGGGAGTGTGCTGCGGAGTGTTGTCTGTCAGGTGTCGTCCTACAGCTGCTGTCGGGCCTTCTGCGCAACCTGCAGCCTGCCCGCAGTCGCAGCATGCATATGCTGTTTCCTGCTGTTTGTTCATCCACTCAGAGGTCAAGAGGGTGCACCACGTTGACAGATGCTTGCTTCGGATGGAAGCCTTGCCTGCAGCAATGCAGCTGAAGCATTCTGTGCAAAGGTTGTGAGATCACTGCGAACTTTCACCCGCGGGCATGCACGTGCTGCACCTTGCATTGTATAACAGCAGACTAGTTTCGTGCGTGCACCTAGTTCCATGTACTGACAGAAGGCCGTTTGCTGTACTAGTATGGATGTAAGCCAGCACACTCAAGACAGAACTAAGTCCTTAAATGTATGTGCCCCCGCGGTGGAGTGGCGGCCACGGGTCCTGCGCTGCTGCATCACCAAACACAGTAAGCATGGGACCCTCTTGTGGACAGGGCACGGGCCGCAGCCAGCCTCTTCAGTGGTGTCAAAGCCCCGTGGCGTTTCACAGTTTTCGGTTCATGCAAGTATGCACATAGTTCTTCTTTTTCTCGAGGGTTGGGTCGTGCGGAGAGGAAGGATACCGGGTTCCCACCGCGGCACACACTGCCAGCATGAGAGATAACGCAGGGCAGGTTGCATCGTGCAGAGGCAGCGTGCTGTCAAGCACACCGACTCGCCGTCATAACACATGGTGGTGCCCGGCAGCCGAGGCACCGTGCACGGCCGTGCAGAATCTAGAATGCATTTGCACAGTGCATGGCCATGTTTCGACTTGACAGCACTGATCTCCAGGCCAGAGTGCCAGGCTGGGGGTGGAGGGCACGACTGCCTGCCAACCACGTCACATGGCCTGCCCAGGGTGAAGAGGGCACCGCGGGCCACAACAGCGGATGCCGCACACTGCAGCAAAGCAAGGAACACGTCACCACAAGGTCGAGATAAAACTCAACCACTCGCGAACCGCGCCATACCGAAGAAGAGCTTCGGCGTCAGCACCCCTGAAGGGGTGGCACACGGACATACACCCAGTACCCGCACATGAACAGAAGGTGCAGCAGGTCACCTTGTGTGCAGCAGGTTGAGAGTAGCACTGCGCGTGGCATGCGGCATCGCAGCGGGCTGGATCTTGGTGGGTGGCCTTGTGGACACGCAATGGACTATTAGTGCTTGACTTGTCAAAACGGCTGTGGTTGTGTCTGGGAGCAGTAAATCCTTGGCTCTTGCTCTGACCTCAGAGCCCATCAGAGCGCGCTGTGAAGGTGGGCCGCCATGATGTGGGTAGGATAATAGCGTTTTGGGGCATGCAGGTTCAGGTTCACAGCTTTATTGGTTTACATGGGAAGGTTCCTAGTTCACGACAGCGCAGCATGGGCATGGAGAAGGCTGATCATAAAGAGCTGCCATGGTGAAAAGTTTGGGATTAAGTAGCAGCGTGAAGGGATGTTAGGTGGAGTGCGGGGACGTGTATACTTCAAACTTGTTCTTGCTGTGCCTTGGCTTCAAGGTCATGGTGCAGCATCTGGTCGGTGTGCAACCACTAGGGGCTTGTTTTCAATCTGGTTGTAAGAATATACGAAACGCTGGGCTCGGAAACCTGGCATGTGTTTCGGACGAGCAGGTGTTGGCGGTGCTGTCATGTTTGGGCGGTAAGGACCTCGTCAGGCTCAGCAGTGTGTCCAAGGCTCTATACTGCTTTGCAAATCACGAAGAGTTATGGAAGTCACTTGTTATAGAGGTGCGCTTGTTGGGGCCCTGTCCGGGTTGCCTGCAAGGCAGATACGAGATGAGGGCCAGCGTCCATTACCTTGCTATGTGAAGAGCCCAAGCAGACCATCAACTTCATTGACGCAGAGTTTCAATTTGTGCTGTAGTGTACTCTTCTCATGCTGCTGATGTTCGCTGCAGACGTTTGAAGGCCGGTTCACGTTTCAGGCAACTTGGAAGGATACATTCATGTACATGCACTTGAACAGCCCAACAGGTCAGCTTCAGGAAGCAACTAACTCGGCGAATACAACCTCACTAGAGTCTCCTGAGGCAGCGCCCAGTGATCATCCTGCACAGTCACCTAGGGGTGTGAAACGCCCTCACTGCCACACAGCAACCACCGCCACCGGTGCATCTGCTTCACAGCACAGCTCTGCGCCTCCCAGACAGGAAAGGCGCCTGAAGATATCTGGATTCTACTCAGACATGCTGTACCAGTCCCATCTGTGTGCGACATGTGAGATAGACGGAAGGTGGCTTCAGGGCGACAACCTGCCACGCGTACATGCATGCACACTCACCCGTGCTGCTTTTCAAGAGCACCACGAAAAGCCAAATGTACCTGTTGTATTGTCGGGGTGCAAGGAGTTTGAAGCAGCCAGCCAGAAGTGGGACCTGGAGTACCTGAGGCAGCAGCTTCGAGGCCGAGACATCACCGCCGGTGTGTGACCGTCACACCCCTGCCTGCAGGGGAAGTTCTGGCAACTCGTATCATAATTTTCACCCCAGTTCTACACGGTACAAGCTGCCAGGGCAGCCGGCGGGCATACCCAAAGGCCCGACAGAACATGCATGAACACCGCCACTTCACTCGAATGGCACAACAGCGCCATCAAACAAGTCTTCCCGGCATTCTCAGCTCGCTCTTATGAAAGGTGATATCCTCTGTGCAGAGATTTTGTTGACCGGTGGAAGTTGTCCTGTGCGGAATTGCTGGGGTGGTTGCGCTGTCCATAGATCGTCCACCCCAGTAGTTCATCCGCCAGCAACCTGAACCAGTGTGCTGGTGCAGGTGACATGGACATGCGAGCAGAAGACTTCTTTACGTACCTACAGCGTCAGAGCGACGATGCTCCACTGTATCTGTTCGACCAGCACTTTGCGGAGCGCTCCCCGGCCCTCGCCGCAGACTACTGCACCCCCACTGCGTTCCCCCAGCCTTTCGGTGAGCTCTGCAGAACACCGTGGGCGACAGAATGTTGTGTTATAAGCGTCTTATGCACACGATATGCATGTGCTGCAGAACACCGTGGGCGACAGAATGTGGTGTTATAAGCGTCTTATGCACCCGAAATACATGCAGGCGATGCACAGAGCACAGGCGTTGATGCTGACTGCAAGAACAGCGGAGAGGAGCCGGTGAGGAATCAGGGGGCAGGGGGGGATGTGGACTTGTTTGCACTTCTGGGGGCCTCCCGGCCCAGCTTCCGGTGGTTGATCATCGGAGGTCAGCGCTCGGGAAGCACTTTTCACGTCGATCCGAATGGAACATCTGCATGGAATGCATGCATTTGCGGACGAAAGCTGTGGTGCGGCTGCACACTGTTCATGACAACATTTAGTATGTTTTTGTATCGATATACGGCTCGCTGCATTTGAAAACTCACACTCTTGTCAGTGGCATGCAGGGTGATGTTCCCCCCTGGGCCACCGCCACCAGGAGTGCATGTGAGCGAGGACGGAGCGTCGGTGGCCACACCGGTTTGCCCTATCGAATGGTTTCTGTCGTTCTATGAAGAGTGCTGCGAGCTCTACGGGCAGCCTGAGGACGCCAGCGCCACCGGCAACTGCGCTGCCGGCTCCACTAGCACTCAAAACTGCTTGAACTCCTTGAATGGCTACGTTGAAAGTCCCAATATGTGCACTGAAGAAGCTGAATCCAAGGACAATTGCGCCACGCCAGGCTGCAGCAGTACGAGGGTGTGCGGAGGCGCGGGCTCACAGGGGAAGCCTCCCAAGTGGTGTCACGGGGTTGTGAAACCTGGGGAGGTGATCTTTGTGCCAAGGGGCTGGTGGCATTGTGTGTTGAACTTGGACGGATTCTGTGCGGCGATCACTCAAAACTTTGTGTCCCCGTGCAACTTGCCTGCTGTGCTGCGTGTGCTGAGCAGTAGAAACTGTGAGCTCATATCGGGATGCCCGGATCATGTGAGACCCAAGCTGTATGACGTGTTTGCTGCCTCACTGAGGTCCCGGCACGCTGCGCTGTTGGACGCTTGGGAGGCTCAACAGAGAGCTTCTTGTGCAAGTACCGCGCAAACTGGAAGCCTGAAGCGCATTTTCGATGACACGGTGCATGTGGAAAACATAGTGGCCGATAAAGAAGGGCAGCACTGGGGGGATGCCAGTGGTGGTGTGAGTGGGTGGTCGTGTTCTGTTGGTGAGGGGTGCAGGACTGAAGAGGGCAACAGGAGATCGACAGCGGCTGCTCCTTCTCGATTTTCTTTCAAGTTTACAATTAGTCCTAAAACTTCATGATACATGCTGTAACATCCCGAGCTTGCAACCCAATCTGAATTAAACAATCATGTCCTTGATTGAACTGCTGACTTCAGGCTGGTCTCACGTAGTCAAGCTGCAGAACCCGCGACAGCTCCGGAAAAGACATCTGTCTCTTTTCATGATCAGTCAAGGAAGGCAAATTGTGGTCCCCAAGGAGCGCTTCTCTGCAGGTGTGAGTGTTGTAGTTGGACTTTGACATCGTTTCGGGCAAGCGGTTGACACCGTGTTGTGCGTTTCGGCCAAATAGTTTGGTTCGGTAGCTGCATGCAGAGGTCTCGTCGAGCGGAAGAAAGAAAGGAGAGGTCAATGCCTCGAACAATGCATCCAGCAAGTTGATTATTCGTTTGGTAGAACACATGCACTTGTCGCACGCCATCTCGTCACCGAACCCTCGCTGATCGTGATACGTGACACTATTCAGCTCCTCCATACGTTGAGTCCGAACATAGGTGTCTCCCACGTGTATCTGTGTTCCTTAGAGAACGGACACACGTACGCTTAACAGGAATTAGGTGCTATCGAGAGGTGCACCACAGGAGCATGCAAACAACACCAGGCAGGGCCAAGCGGACCATCAAACCCCCTAGACGACTTTATGAAGAGGATGGTACGTTTTCCTCCGGGGATCTCTGTCTGCTGTCCGCAGAATTCGACCACGCCAAGAACGTGGCTGAGAAAGCTGTTTTCGCGATACGAACACAGTCGAGCCAGCTTTACTTTTTTCTCATGAATTGTGATCCAAAAGCGAGAGTAAGGGTGCCATGAACGTTCATTCCGAAATATCGGCGCACCATGGAGCAACCTGATAGCACGTTCGAAAAGCTCTTTCGAGCGCGCAACATGGGCATATATGGTTCAGATGCTCGACGTGTACTTTTTATCATGTACGAAAGGGGCTTTGGTTGAGGGGCTGCGAAGATGCTCCGGTTCACTTACAGGGGGCACCAGGAGAATGGCTCTTGCTCAGTCACAAAGTTTTAGTGCTTGGGTACATTTGCAGTTATTGGAGATGGTAGATCGCACGGCTCTGCATGTATCTACAGTGTGCCATGCTCAATCTCAAGCATAGCAACCTCAAGAGGTAGAGGTCGAGCACATGTCATGAATCATTTGGTGAAAGGTTCTGCACAGCTAGTGAGGGCGCAGAGTCAATTGCATGTCTTCAGATGTCATGCAAAAAGATTTCATCGTAAGATCAGTAAGTGTTGGTTGGCCTCTGTGTCATCGATTCGCATGTCTTCATGCTGTGCAGATGATGCAGTTGTTGTTGCTAGACGGACCAAGAACAATTCAGCAGCATCTCAGCACGGGCAGAATTTTGTCGAGGCAGTGAGTCCTCCTCCAGCAACTGCCTTAGAGGCGGTGGAAGTGGAGCATCAACCACTTGCATTGCGGGCAGCGCAAGAGAACCACATCCCAAGAGCACGCCCTTCACAGAGGCGATCGGGCGGTGCCGCAGCACACGAGTTGCCGTTTGAGGATGACATTTTGGATGCTGGGGCAGTGGATGGGGGAGATGATTCAGATGCATCAGAGATGTCCAAGGAGATCAAAGGTGACCATGATGTCCGAATTGAAGACTTTGACAGGCCTCTTATGACTGAATCTGTGGAGGCTGCAGCACGAAAGGCGGGAGTACCTACGAGAAGAGGTGTGTGTGCGTGTGAGCCAAGTCCAGACTGACGCTGCGAGGTATCCATGTGGAAATGTCGACGTAGCAATGTCCACGAGCTTCACAGGTGTCTGTCAGGTTGCCCTTGTGACATCGTCTCATTCAGGTGCAAGTCATTCCAACCTTCAGGTCACATGCAGGCCACACAACTTCAGAGCTGGAACAATGTGTGTGCTTGTGCAGTTTCAAACGCGGGTGCTGAGCATCCTGGGGCTCTTGGTACAGATAAGAGAACTAGCTTGCTGTCCGAAATCATGGCTGGACATAATGAGGATGCCAAAGGCAAGCTTCGAGGAAGTTTCTTGTGTATGTTTGTGCATTGTAGCAGCCTTGTAATGGATGTTTCAATCCATTTCAAGTGTAGCTGCCGGCTTGTCCGTGTTCAGGCCGCCGTTCCAAGACACACGCACGCAAGGCCAACGTCACAACACAACATTGTCGATCTTGTCATGAGTGAACTGACTGCCTATTTACATTTGAATCGCCTCAAGACAGCCCTGTTGTCGCACGTACAGTGTGTGTGGCATTGTTCGGTTTCAACAAGAATTGGTTTCGTTCCCCAACCACGTGTTGCTGTGTACGCCGGGTCCACAATGCGCCGAAGCTGAGACAGTATCTTTTTGTTGTGCGCGGCGTTTTGTGGGCGTTCTCCACATGCCAGTTGGATCGTGAGGACTTTCCGGAACGGGTTGTTGTCGACGGCGGATACGCAGCGCTCCACACCATCCACGCTTGCATAAAATTTGGTTTTCTCTTTCTCTTCTTCTCCCTGCTGAAATGTGCCGAGGCATCCATGCCCTGGGCGCAGTGTCACGGTTCAACCCTGTTCTAGGCCAATATGTCTGCTTAGGACAAGGTATCTTCTGCAGGCCCACACCGACATGCCTCCAGTCGGCCGAGCGTAACGAGTGCCACTCCAGTCAAAAAGCAAGTGCCTAGGGCAGAACTACATGGTGGTGGGGTTAAGCCACCTGGTGCATCACCAGCTCGCCCAAGCACTGTCAAGCCCGCAGGCACTCAATCACCTTCTGTTGTTCGCAAGAATGCATGCAAAAAGTATGAGGAGGTACTTGTCGCCGCTGCTAAGAGGTTGTCTACAACTGGGCTGCCACAGGGTGCTGTAGTGGCTGAACCTGTGGCTATGGCACAGGCGGTGGAGCTTGCTTGCCACGAAGCTTTCGGTGCGACCTTGCCTGGCACTTTTGTCAAGCACTTCTGTCCCCCCCTCCTCGCCGCAGCACTCTTCATGTACACATTCAAGTTAGACTCTGGCTAGTTGTGCTTTTGATCTGTCATAAATGATAGCACTGCTGATGTGGCAGCTGCGGTGCAGCTGCACTGGGCAGCTGGCATTCTGTCCCAGTGTGGTTGTGCACCTTGCACAGTCTGCCTTCCAGTAAGTACAATGCGCATGAGTGTGAGCATGCACTTTTGAGGCTTGAGTTTGGACTTGCACGTTTGATTATCCAGTTCTGATCTGGAGCCTCGTAGCCCGCACAGCTGTAGCGGTGCATTTCTTCTCAATGCTGAGGATATGCTGCAGAATCAAGGTTGATGGACGTAGTACGGTTAGCCTGTTCAGCTCGAAAGTGCCCTACCTTTCGATGTTAGTATTGTGTCTCCACATGCGTTTGTCACTTGCGCCCAACGACCCTTTCGAAAAGGCTTCATGCATGCAGGAAAGGCATCAAGCATCACGCCTGCATACCGCGAGAAGTTCCGCCTGCTTTTCTTCTCCCTGAAGAAGAACCAGGACCTGTGCAAGAGGCTCATGCTGGGGGACCTGCAGCCGGAGCAGCTGGTGCATATGACCAAGGAACAGATGGACGACCCCCGCAACACCAAGATGCGCCAAGAGGCTCTGGAAAAGTCGCGAAAAAGGGTTGTGCTGGATGATGAAGCCGCTGCAAAGTTCAGTACTGCTGCGAACCTGGCAATGGCGAACAAAGAGCTGCAGGTGTGCACCCCGTGCCTGTCTCTTGGGTGCACTTCTCCCCTGTGCTATCCACAGGGGACAAGTCCAATCAAATGGCAAGGCGCTCTATGAGATGTTGTAAGGCACTGCTTTCAGAGCTTGGGATGTTTTGCAGCGCTGTGAAGTGTGCTCTAGCTGTTTCATTTGCACCTTGCGGGAACTTCTGGGGTGTGCCAGTATGGTCACAACAGCCAAGTCAGCCAGTATGAGTGGTACGACGTGCAGGAGAAGGAGACTGCTGCTGAGAAGCGGCAAGCAGAAAAACGAGAAGCTGACAAGCTGCTCGAGGAAGCACGAGTTGCATCAGAGCGTGCCAAACAAACCGCACAGCAGGCTCTCATCAAGCAGCACTCTCTTCTGGCACGCCGTGATTCCGGCACACCAGGAATATTCGGTGCAGACCTGCAGCTTGCAGGGAGTGATGCAGGTGCCCCTCCCGCCTGCATGCGATTTCTTGGACACCGTTTCCTGCCCTCCTTCCCCATTGTGTGGGAAACATGTTGCTGTTATTTTCAATACCAGGCTGACTGAGACCTGTCTGCCTAGCGGCATGCTTGGCACATGGCGCTGGTTCTGTCTGATTGCTGTGGCCATGCCCAGATCCTTGGGCATCGGCAGGTTCCTGGGTGCCCTGAGGCATTAAGTTCAGTACGTGTGCAACACTTGTTGCCAGCGCTGCTAGTCTCTGCTCTGCTGCTGAGTGCCACGTGACAGCACGAAGACCCTTGTCAGGTGGACATCGATGGTGCAGCATTCGTTTGTGTTGTTGCAGATATGGAGGACGATGCAGAGCCTGTGGACCCGGCTGCAGATGACATGAGCCTGAGTGTGAGTGACGGTGGAGTGGCAGGTTACGACGGCGGGGGCGAGGAGGTCGCCACACGCGACCAGCGCCAGCCTGGCATCCCAGACGATATGCGTGAGACAGACGCCTCAGGTCGCCCCCCCAGGCGGTCTGCTGATGGTGCTGCTGCTACCCGAGACGGTTCTCCGTCACCGGAATACAAGCCTGACCCAGTGAAGTCTCGGTGGGTTCCTGAGGGAGTTATGGACAGGCAGAAAACCCCCCCTCTGGCAGATGGCCGCCGTGCTGGATGCTTTGAAACTCAAGGACCCGTGGCAGACGCGGCTGAGACCACTGCAGCTGCGTTTGCGCACGTTGAAGACCTTTCGCCGTTGGTGCTGCCATCCCCTCTGAACCTGCCTGCTGGCGGTGCGCCAGGAGTGCGGCTATGGACCGGGTACGTTGAGTTCCCTGGTGAAGGAACATTCCGGGGCGAAGTACAGAGCCTTCAGGGGTGCGGGGATCTGGCGACCATTGTCAAGGGGACCATTGCGGTTGTCGGCAAGCTTCCTTCCGCCAATCTAGAGGATTTTTTCGAGCAGCTCACACCGAGCCGCTCCCGCACGGTGACCCTGGGCCTTCTGAGGCTCAACCACGCCAGCATGGATGAGCTCACACGGCTTCGCTGCCAAGAGGTATGCTGTTGCTTCTTTGCTTCTGCCAAGCGCGTCGTTCCTGCGAGCCTGCTTTCGTTTCCCCGTGCATCCCGGCTCTGCCAGGCAGTAACTTGTGTGGTGCTGCTGCAGATGTACGACGAGTTCAAGTCGTCAGAACGGTGCGCGGTTTACAAGCCCAAGAACGAGGAGTGCTACCTCATCCCCTCGTCGGTGTTTGGCACTCGGCTCTGTGCCACAGCGCACGTCGCCGCACGCACCATCCACAAGCCCGCCATCCCCACCACACTACAGGACTTTGAGTTCGTCCTTGCGCACGTGCACCAGAAGGGCGATGGGGGGCAGCAGCTGGCTATGGAGCTGTCCGCTAGACTGAAGAAGGACGTCGCATGGCACAAGAAGCGCGACAGGTGCGCACTGCGGTGACACTGTCTTGCGCATGCCACCACTGCACACTTGGCATCCAGTGCGGTGTCTCAGATGAGCTGCAGTGGTTCCATATATGTTCGCATGGGATGTTTTATTTGCACCTGCCAACAGCAATTGCCGAAACCAGCGAACGTGCACATGCAGGATGAAGAAGGGGAAGGAGGCAATGAAGCAGGGCCGCATTCAGCGCCGTGAGAAGGCCATCCGTGCTCAGAAGAACGAGGACGACCACATCAAGCAGTTCCATGAGGCAGCTTCCATGGTGAACGCTGCAGCCGCCTCCGCAGCAATCAAGGCTGCAACCACCGCCGGCCAGAGCGCAAACATCCCCCAGCCAAGTGACCCGCGGCAGCGGCGCGCCAAGCCCGCTGGTGCAGCAGCAGCTCCTACTGGGCAGTTCACCCCCTCGCATCCCACCCCACCTCCAAACCCTTGGGCTGATGCGCCGCCACCTGCCTCAGCGGAGCGCTCTCCAGGAGCTGCTCCCTTGGTTGGGCCTAGCCCTGACGCTTTTGGTGCACTAGCCAACTTTGCACCCACTGCTGCTGAGGAGCCTGCCGCACCAGCAGGTAACATGGACTTTGACCTGGGCAACACTCTAGCGTCGCTCACTGATGCACTGGGGCTTTCCGGTGACGCCACTCAAGCCACGACTGACGCCCCCACAACCCTTCCAGCGCCCACAGCTGCAGACGAGCCTGCCGCTAACAGTGGTGTGGAAATGCCGGCGCTGGATGATCTCATGGGCATTCTGGGTGCTGTCGAAGGCTCCGGTCCCACTGCTGCTCCAGGTGCTCCGGCAAACTTTCCAACGCCCACACCCACCCACAGCGCGCCCCTCCTTGCTTCCCCGGCACCAGGCGGTGCTCCTATGGGCTTCCCTCCCGCCGCATCACAACCAATGCATGCACCTCAAGCAATGCCTGCAGATTTCGGACATACACCGTCAATGAGCATGCCTGCATCGGCACCCATGCAGCTGCCACCTCCAGGTCATCACATGCCGGTCAGCCAGCCCATGATGCATGGGCAACCGGGTGGGATGCCTGGCGGATACGATCCATCCAGAACCCCGGACAGTGCTGGCCACCCACAAAGCAGCCAGCCGATGCATGGGCACCCTACCATGATGATGCCGTTGCAAGGCCAGCAGATATACGGCAGTCAGCCCATGATGCTTGCGCCGCAGTCTTCCAGTGCCATGCAGGCAAGCCCGCAGGCGCAGCTGCCTTTGCAGGGCCACATGCACATGGGCCACGTGGTCCAGGCCCCCGGCGGCAAGCAGAACCCAGCTGCTGTCATTCAACCAAATCAACCGCAGTTTGCTCCCACGATGCATGTAATACCTCAGGCAATGACAGTTTCCGGGCAACCACAGAACATGCATGTCATACCCGCAATGCAGTTGCACGCGCCACAGCAACTTCAGGGCCATATTAACGTGCATGCACATGCGGGCTTCAGCGCACCACAGCCAACGCATGACGCATGGAATGCGAGTGGGAAACGAAAACATCCTCCACCTCCAGACTCAGGGTGGCACGGGGGGGACTCGCAAACCGCCCAACACCAGCGGCGGCGCATGGGGGAAGGCCGTGGTGGGGGGCACGATTCACGGGGGGGTGATGATCATGGAGGTAGAGGGGGGGCAAGCTGGGGGGGTCGAGAACGGCAGGGGGGCCGTGAGCGGCCTGGCACACATGCGCCTCCTCCTGACCTGGTGGGGGTGTCGGGGGGGCCCCCTCCTCCACCACCACCACCACGCTTTTGATCAAGTGCTCCAGATTCAAAGTGTCTGATGGTGTGCAATCCACACCAACTGCCGATCCTGACCAGACCTGAAATGGCGCCTCTGCTGTGAAACTGTGAACATACACGCACACGGCGCCGCAGAATCAGCCGCCGGTTTCAGTACTCTGTAGAAGTACTTCATCTCACTGGCATACGGTGCTTGTGCTTTTCGCAGTTTTGAGAGGCATTGTGAGTGTGTATACTCCTGCAGTTGTGTGCATGTCCTGACAGAAGCAGTTTGAGAGGGGCAGTTGTCTGTGCTGCACCCTGTCTTGTGTGGCATAGGGAGGGCCAGCACTGGCTGGATTATCGAAGACAGAGTTAGCGCAGATGTGATGTTCGGCGATGTTGCGATTCAGCTCCGGAGGGCTGATCTGGAGACCGAAAAGAAAGAGTCTTGTAAAGTATACCTGCACGATTGCATTGCGTTGTAAAAGTGACGCATCGTTTTTTGAAACGAAGAGAGTGGCTGGTACTTGCACTATTCTAGGCGTTGCAGCACTGAAGTTTGCCCGTAGCAGGAGGCAGGGCCTCACAACATGTTTATGCGATGCTGCAGAGAGGTGGAGAGGGGAAACGCGGGCCGCTTGACGCGCAGCTTGCTCTCATCGCAGGCCTCTGGTGTGCTTATGACTAGTAGTTAGTGTCGTCCTGGATTCGGACAAGAGCTAGCCAAGGAGTGCAGTGCTGTCCATGTAGTGAATGCATGCGGCCTCTGGATGCCTGAAGATGAATCGTGCATGTGCGCCTGCAAGAGATCCTCTTGCATTGGTACTGTCCCTGGGTGGTATGCATGGAGGCTGTGTGATGATGGAGGTCGTGCCTGGGTGCACATTGCTTCCCTCACCTGTGATGTGGCCTTTTTGTGCTATTGTTGGTATCTATTTCTGCCTTTTTCAGAGGCTTATATCCCTGCTTCCAGTTTTCAGATTTGCAAGAAGTGGTCATGGCGGCGCACAAGCGCTCACCATTGAAAGACTTGGGTCCTGCTGGTGTGGCTTGTGCTGCGTTACAGAAGCCTGTTGTTAGGTTTGTTCATGTAACTGGAGATCATCAGCCCCTGTACACCTGTTCCCAGACATGTCAATCATCGTAGGCACTTCAGGTGTTGCAACATACTCAGTTTTCATGCAGAGGCGGGTGCCCGATCTGCAACCCAAATTTCGTTGCCCAGCTGCTCCATTTCAGCATACGTAGTGAAAGGGGCATGCGTGCGTCGGCTCAGCATTCTATGACAGAGGACGTTTTCGCACCATAATTTTGTGGACAAGCACATCATGTGGGAGGCACATAGCTGCCACATGGGCAGCCAGCCGTCCATCAATTCTTCCTCCATATCAATTAAACATTACAATTCATCCTCTTTGTCGGTGTTTTTGCGTCCTTGGCCAGTGGTTGGAATGCAGGTTGATGGGTAAGTACTGTTGAGGGTGACAATGTGGGTATCCCATAAACGAAGAACCTGGGTCGCAAAGCCCAGAGACAAGCGGATACTGTTACACTACCTGTTTGGTTGACAAGTCAACCGATGCCTGCGAGTTTCGAGCGTTTGACCTGCGCACATGGACACAGTCAGCTCTCATAGTCAGCTTTGCCACAAGGTTGCTACAACTCGAAATATGTCTGCACAAGATTCGCGCTGAAGACTACCTGAGAAGAGCGTGGCAGCGCACAGCGCGCTCAATTTTACGAGCGTGACAGGCGCATACACGATTCAACTTCACACGTGCATGCAGCCTGAATCACTCCTGACGGTGCAACCGAACCTGGGAACAACCAGTGTGCACAAATAGCATTGCTCATAAACATAAACGGAAACACTGCAACAATTCAGTGTTTGCATCTAGTTACGCACTGGTATGCTGGGTAATCGTGCTACGCCTACGCTGTACAGTCGTCGAAAATGCCTTGTCACTGACACCTGCTGTGCGTTGCTGTGTAGCAGTGAGCAGTATTCTGCATCGCACCTTCATGAGTTCCGTATATCACCCGCTGTTAGCCTTCATCTCTTGCCTTGAGTATGTGAAGCTGTAACACGCACTCGCCATGTCAATGGACTTAGCCCAGCTGCAACAGCAGCTACCTCAGCTGGAATATTATTGCGAACGATTGTATAATGCACAGGTGTGAAAGTCCTGTAGTACCTGTGCCTCCACAGAGGGCCAGTGGTGTTTAGACAGCCAGCTGAGCGCGCATCGGGTTCGCAGGATCCGAATGAACGTGCTCAGGCAGAGCAATCGCTCACCCCGTTTGCGAAATCGACAGATTACATCCCCCACTTGCGAGTGCGTTCATTCATGTTTCTAGCTTGTGTTGTATCAATCCCATTCAGCGATCAAAATCTTCAATCGTGCTGTGCAGACTATCCTGGATGCATCCCATAATCCCTACGCCCAGTACTTTGCAAGTTCTAGCCTTTTGAAGATGATATCGGAGCAATCAGTCAGGCATGCTCTCTTTAGGTGGCACACGCTTGCTGTTGACCTGACCTCTCACCACGCTGTCAACTTGGTGTTGCCTGCAGGCCAGAGATCAAAATCGAGATCCGCAATTACTTTCTAGGATATTTACAAAGGTGTGCTTCGTTCCACATGCCCCGATCGGGATGTAGTGCGCTTAAGTTGGGCAAGTGGCAGAGGACCAACAGCTGCTGTGTACATATGAAGCAGCTGTTCCCTGCGTTCTTTCTCATCCGGGTCCAAGCAAAGCGCGGACTGTGAAAAGTACGTAAAAATCTCATCCTTTCCTGAATGACACTGGCATGGCACTGCAGCAAGGGGCCAAACTTCATGGAGCATCCCCATCTGCTGAACTCAATTGCAACACTGATTGCTCGGATAACCAAGCTCTGCTGGTTCACCAGCGAAGCTTCTAGAAACATCGTGACAGACGCAAAGTCGTTCCTGAACTCGACCCCAGAGCTTTACCGTCTGGGGTTGCTGCTGCTCAAGACAGTTGTCCAGGTGCAAGCTCCCAATTTCGCTGCCCCTGTGCACAGCCACAGCACACTCATTATTCCCATACGTACTGCCTTGCTTAATGTATTGGTTCAAATTCACAATTCTCCAGGCTTAAATTCTCTGATCCTGACACCCGCAATCCCCAGTGCCCCTGCCTCGAGCCTTCCAACAGAAGTGGATGCCGCGCTGCCCTCCAGCGCCGCAGCACGCACAATAGTACATCACTGTGTGCAGCAGTGGCTGTGGCATGCAGGAGATGCACCAGCATGCGCCCACGAGGACTGCCACGCAGCACCGGAAGACCGCAGTGTCGTTCCGGGACCTCTGCCTGCTCGACATCTTCAGCACCTCCCTGGAAGCCCTGAGATACCTCAAAGGCTCAACCGACCTCATTGTACAGAAGCAGGTGTGCAGCCCGCCCCCACCTCCCCACCCTGGCACACACCACCTCGACATAGTATCACAATGAATAGAAACGCAAGCATCGCCCTGTGCAACAGCTGACACAGTCCGTCAGCTTTGCACCATGCTGATGAAGTCTTCTATTCGTGCGACAGCTTCTGGCGGGCAGCTAGCAGGGGACGTGCAGGAGGTTGCTGTTGTGCTGCCTCAGAAATGTGGGCCCTCCACTGCATGGCCATCAGGATACACTGATGAACCCACCCCCCAGGGGGGCGCCGCTGCCCAGTGACAGCGGCGCCCCAAGATCGTCAGTGCCACTGTCTGCTGGTGCTGTTGTCCTCTTGAAGGGGCCATCCACGTGTGCTGTGCACGCTGGGCACCTTCTGCGGCGCCTCAGACCGCTGCTGCTGTCTTGTCGAGATAGAAGGGCACGGCACGCCCAAGCACATGGCCTTATGTGTACAGCACACATGCAGTTGCCGGGTTACGCAAGTAGTAGCTATATATGATTGACTCCCTCCTGCACACTGGAAAGGCAGTCAGCAGGCAAACACCCAAATATTGGCTGGCTATAGCTACCGTATAGGATTGTCAGCAGCCCCGAATGATGGCGCCCCCTCCTGTGGGTGCCTTGTGTGCAGCAATGAACTGAGGCGCATGCCCACCATGCAGGCACTGGAGCTGTCAGTGGCGTGCCTGTCGTTCGACTTTGTGGGCACCTCGGTGGAGGACTGGGCAGAAGACGTCGCCACGCTGCAGATCCCCGCACAGTGGCGCTCCCACCTGGAGGATCTCAGCACACTGCAGCTGTACACGGACTACTACTTCTCTGCGTCGCCGCCGCTGAGCAACATCGCGCTGGAGTGCCTCGTGCGCTGCGCCAGCGTGCGCCGCAGCCTGTTCAGCAGCGAGGAAGCGCGGCTCTCCTTCCTGTCCACGCTCGTCAACATCACTCTTCGGGTGCTGCAGGTGTGCGCCCTCCTGTGTAGGGCGCTGCGATGCTGGTGTGTGCACGTTGGGCGGCGGGCTGCTGTTGCGTTTCTGTGTGAGGTGGTGCGGGGCTGCGGCGCCCCCCTCTGTAGGGGCCTGCACATCCAGCCAGCTCTTCGGGTGACAAGAAGAGTCGGGTACAAACGATCAGCGTATACGTACAAGCCATGCATACAGAAAGTAAATAGCTGTCTGTTGCAAGCCATGCGGCTTAGTGAATATAGACCTCACTGCAACAGACCAGTGTGCTGCGCTGCAGACGCGGCAAGGCTTGGAGCACCAGGGCAACTACCACGAGTTCTGCCGCCTGCTGGGCCGCCTGCGCAGCAACTTCCAGCTCAGCGAGATCGTGGCGGTGGACAACTACGAGGCCTGGATCCGCGCAGTGGCGGCCTTCACCGTCAGCAGCCTGCAGAGCTGGCAGCTCTACAGCAGCAGTGTTACGTACCTGCTGCAGCTGTGGACGCGCCTCGTGAGCTGCGCCGCGTACCTCAAGGGCGAGCAGCCCAACCTCCTGGCGGAGCTGCTGCCGCAGATCATCGTCGCGTACGTGCAGTGCAGGCTGGAGTCCGTGGAGAGGGTAGCGCAGGTGCCGGCCCCTCGAACTGAAGAGATGTGTGGCACAGCCGAGCAGTGCTTGTCCGCGGCCTGCACGGTCTGCGCAGGGCACGTTGAGGCTGCGCCATGTGCCCGGCTAGTGGTGGGCCTTGGGGGCTCCGCCGAGCCCGCATCATAGCCCAGGCGCATGTCCTCCCAAGCGCCTGCGTGAGTTGTAGTGTGCGCGCTGCATTTTAACTGTTAGTTAACCGGAGCAGCGTGTGGTGGCATCGTTGAGGCTTCGTCTGCGCTGATGTTGGGGAGCGCGGGGGGCCGCCATGTGTTGGTGGGGGGGGGAGGGAGTGTGGGTGGGTGCTGCAATTCCAGGCCAGGCAAAGAAACGAAAGGAGGTGGGCAAGTTGGAGCTGTGCTGTGTGGCTGCAGGGGCAGGCGCCGGAGGACCCACTAGACAACGAGGAGCAGCTCCAGGAGCAGCTGGAGAGCCTGCCGTACCTCTGCCGCTTCAAGAGCGACACAATGTCCGCCTACCTCTGCCAGTCCTTCGACCAGGCCCTGCAGCGCTACTCCGCCCTCGGGCAGGGCGCCACGCCCACCTCCAACATCGAGATGGAGGTGCGGGGCCCCCACGCAGCCCCTCGCTGTGTAGCGTGCGGTGGGGCTGCAGCGCTACCCCCACTCCTGCTGTGCGTTGCATAAGCCTGGTGATTACTCGTTGCAACAACACCACCACCAACAACAGTAACTGGGCGTTTCTTGTTCAGCTTTTTCCTCTCACAAGTTTCAGTTGCACAAGCAGCCCCGCGATCTGAAGGGCGGCGGTTGCAGTAGTGGGAGCTGCGTGATGCATGCAGGTGATCGAGGGCCAGATAACGTGGTTTGTGTACATGGTGGGCGCCATCATCAAGGGCCGCCTCACCACGGGCAGCACGGAGACGCAGGAGGCCATGGACGGCGACCTGTCCGCGCGCGTGCTCAAGCTGCTGGCCGTGGACACCCCCGTCCTCATGCAGGTGCGCACCCGCCTGCACTGCCGCCTCCGCCACCGCGCGCCGCGTCTGCGGCCCGTTTACTTGCCCCTCGTCACAAGATACTAGAGACTAGGAGCACGCTGCGGGTGTGCGGGCCTGTAGGTGCTGTCGTCATATTTTCCCCGGTATGCATGTTGGGGACCGTAACAGGGGTTTCCCCCACAGCCTCGAGAGTCGTCCAGTGGAAGCTTCCTGACCTCCATCCACAGCACCCCCCCTGCCTCACAGCAGCGCTGCTTCCATGCCCTGGGGTATCGGCCGCACGCTGATCCTGTACCTGCAGAAACGGATACCATTTCTGTCTTTTTGGTCCCCTAGAATCATGCATTCATCTAGAATCAGCGCTTCGAGCCGCACGTGCCACCCCCTTGCTTGCATTGATCCTCGAGCCCTGCGCCTGCAGAGGTACACGCTGCTGTCGCGGCAGAGGCTGGACATCGCGCTGCTGCACTTCTTCCAGCACTTCAGGAAAGTGTACGTGGGCGAGGTCGTCATGCATGCCAGCAAGGTGTACGAGCGGCTGCACGAGATGGTGGGCATCGACGACCACCTCGCACTCCTCGACGTCATCCTCCGCAAAGTCATCCACAACCTCAAGGTGCCTCCCTCTGCCCCCCTGCTGCTGCTGCTGCTGCTGCCTGAGCAGCTTCCACTTGAGCAGCGTCAACCTGTGCAACTTGCATGCCTGTGCACGCTTGTCGAGCTTTATCCTGTGCGTCTTGCTTGTGCACTGCCAGCAATGCTCTTGTCGGAGTCGCGGATGGGGGTGGTGTGCTCGCTGCTCACGACTGCAGGCGGTGCCGCGACGTGGTTGCTGATGTGCAGGCGTGTGGCTCGTGCGAAAAGGTCATAGAGATGACTCTGACGCTGTTCAAGGATCTGACCGCCGGCTACATGTCCGGCAAGGTCCTAACGAAGCTCGAGAGCGTCTCATTCCTGCTCAGCAACCACTCTCCGCAGCAGTACGCCTTCCTGCAGGCCGCCCCCAACAGCCGCAACCGCACGACCTTCCACGCCACCCTCGCACGCATGATCTTCGTGGAAGACTCGTCCGCAAAGTTTGTGAGCTTTGTGAAGCCTCTGAAGGATGTGCTGGACGGCATCTCGGCCGCGAGTGGGGGAGCCACAAGCGCTGTGGCGCTGCGGCAGAACGTTCCGGAAGACACCGTCATCGGACTGTTCCGGGATCTGCATGGGATTGCTCAAGCCACTCTCAGCAGGAGAGCCTACATGTGCGTCCCCCACGCCATCTTCATAGGAGAGTGTTGCCACATCAACACGTTTACTTGTGGCGGTTAACTTCGACAAACCCCTGCACCGTGCCACGCAATCCGCAGCACCACAGCATGTGATTGTGCTCTCCAGCCAGCAGAGCTGTTGTTCACAGCACTGCATCCACACCACGAGATGCGGCTGTGCGTCGCCGTCTGCGCTCGCGCGGCTGCTCATCACCTTTTCCACAAACATCCTGCTGCGGCACGCACCAAGAGCCCTCGCACTTCCAGCTTAGGTGGGTGTGACGCAGCCACCGCGCCCCCTACAGTTTGTCATCGGGGAAGGAGGCGGGGGGCAGCAGTGTGCCCAGGTGCACGTGCAGCATGCGTGCATCCGCAGCCCTTGCGAGGTTGAGCCATGCATGCGCGTGCAGGATGCTGTTCGAGTGGCTGTACTGCAACCACATTGCGGCTATAGTGACGTGCCTGGAGGCGTGGGCGGACACCCCTGCAGTCACAACGCCGCTGCTCAAGTTCATGGTAGAGTTCGTGTCGAACAAAGGACAATGCATGGTGTTTGATACCTCGTCGCCCAACGGCATTCTCATCTTCCGAGAGATCAGCAAGATGCTCGTCATCCTCTGCAACGCCACCCTGCAGGTGCCCCTCAGCCACTCCTGCACTGCCACATGCCACCGTGCTGTTGTTGGTTCGTACCCCTGCGAGTTTCTGGAAAACACTGCTTCAGAATGTCCTGCATTCCTGATGCCATGGCAGTGTTCCTTGCATGCGGCCCCCACAGCTCCTCGTGCCTGCCGCGCACAACACAATCATTCGAAGAGCTGCAAATGCAGCTGATGGGCTGGTGCATGTGCAGAGCACGGCCACCACCAACCTGTACGAGAACAAGTACAAGGGCATCGGGCTGTCGCTGGCGATGCTCTCACGCGCGCTGAACGGCTCGTACGTGAACTTCGGAGTCTTTGAGCTGTACAGCGACCCCGCCCTCAGCAACGCGCTGGAGTCCGCCATGAAGATGGCGCTGTCCATCCCCCCTGAGGAGGTCTGCTGCCGCCTGTGTGGCTGCTCGCTTGCCGATCGGTCGCTGTGTTGCTTGTCACTTGCAGCATGTTTGTACCCCGCCCTGCCTGCTCTGCGCACAGGCGCTCACGCACCATCTGGCCATCCTCTGGGCTTTGCTGCATGCCATGGTTCAGCTCTCCGATAGCTCTCCTTGTTGATAGTTTTGTCAACTTTGATCGAAGCACATTTGTTGAACGACTTGTTGAACGACTTGTGTGGATGGCGTAGCCTGTGTGGTGGGCTGCAGGTGCTGCTGTACCACAAAGTGTCCAAGTCATTCTACACCTTCCTGGAGGCCGTCTGCCACAACCACACGTCCTTCCTGGTCCGGCAGAACCACGAGACGTTCGTGAGGGTGCTGCAGAGCCTGCAGCTGGGTATCAAGAGCATCGACGTCACCACCAGCAGCCAGTGTGCCATGGCCATAGACAACCTGGCCACGTGGCTGCATGGAAACCTCATCAAGGTTGACGATCTGCACAAAGTGCACCCTGCGGCTCAGGTGCCCCTCCAGCCACTCTGTTATGCTCATGACTCATGGCTGTTTTAGAGAAAAAAGGGGGCTTAAGCACCGTGTAGAGCTTTTTGTGCTGCCTGCTGCCCTGCCCCTGTGCCCCCTCTCCTTTTGGTTACTTCTGACCCTGCTTCAGCCACACACCGTTGCTGTCAAGAAAGCTGTTGTTGCTGGCAGGCACGTTGTTGCTGTTGCGCGCACCGGTGCTGTAGAGTTCTTTTGCAGCAGTTGCTCTCTGAAGAGGCCTCCACACAGCGGTGTCAGGGCCTGAGCGTGCGAGTATGAGCCTAGACACATGCGGTGTGCGTGCAGGTGTTTGCGCAGCACATCAACCAGAGCCCGAACCTGCTGCCTGAGTTCCTGCAGACGCTGTTCCAGATAGCCCTGTTCCAGGAGTGCTTCAACCAGTGGAGCCTGTCCAGGCCCATGCTCTCCCTCACTCTCGTGAGCCAGCAGCATCTGAACTCCATTAAATCGTCCTTGCTGGCGTTGCAGCCGCAGGACAAGCACGCCTTCCTCGAAGAGTGCCTAGATAAACTCATGAAGGATGTTGACAACAGCCTCGAGTCGAAGAATCGCGACCGATTCACCCAAAATCTCACGAGCGTCCGCCATGATTTCAAAGCCAAGTTCTGGCAATAGCTAGGCCTGCCGCTGCTCTGCAGTCTGGCCGGCACGCTGCACTGCATGGCACGCGGTGAGGGGCGCTGATGAGGGCTGCCCGTGTGCACCAGTAGACTCCCCTTGCTGCTGCTGCAAGTGCAGTGTGGGGGGGTGGGCAGGTTGCTGCCCCGTTGTGTAGCTTGCTGTGAGCAGCTGTGGTGGGTTGCGAGGCCAAGGCTCCCATACAAGATGCCATCTTGCAGGGGGTCTGTGTGGCCAGACGTCTGGTGTGGACGAGACTGCAGCCTGCCTTGTTGAGGCTCTGCGCATGCATCTGAGTGCATTCGACAGAGTTGAGGGTGGATTGGAGCAGGTTTCCGGATCAGGCGCTGGCTGGTACACAGCGGTTGTTTGGGGGGTGTGAGGGGGGGGGGGGTGGCCACCGGTTGGGCGGGGGGAGTGGCGTAGGTGTTGCCTCCACCTGTGTGTGTGTGTGTGTGTGTGTGTGTGTGATGGTGGTGGTAGCACTCTGTGGGATCGCCCTGGGGTCTGTGTGCTGGCCGAAGGTTGGCATGCTGCGTTAGTTGGCTGTGCTGTGCTGGGGTCGGAGTGATGATCATCCGAGGTTGGACATATTGTAATGGTTGTATCATACAGAGGCTCATGCGAGGGCCTTGCGGGTGGGCTGCACTAGCTCATGGCCTCCCAAAGCCTGTCGTTGTTTCGGAGTAGCAGACCCAATTGACCCTACGTAGGGCCCAAATTCCAGATGCTATGCATGGAACGGATGGCCTGCGGATGCTTGTAGCCACTGCGCTATCAAACGTTTTACAAAAAAAAACGTTTGCAAACCTCACGTCGTGTCCCTTCATTGGCATCACTTCTGGCGTTGTGGTTCGCATTTTCTTATTCACTGAGCATATGCATTGCGAAAGCACGCGTCCAGAGTGATTGCTGAAGTCCCCATTGCATTCTCGTCTGGTGCATGCTTAGCATCTCCTTTCTCGTTTACCAACAGACAGGCACAGGCCAACTAGAGTTTAATCCCTGGAGCGTTGCTCCGTGCATTTCTGGCGTTGTTTCCAACTCTGTTGAGACCAGGGGCGCTTCGGTTTCTTTGAACACGTCAGAAGGCTAGGCCGTCGATCAGGAGACGATCGCTGTTGTCACAGATACCAGGCATCTATGCTTGCCTTTTCAGAGTGAAGAAGCGAACGCGCTGTGACAGCTGTGGATTGAAAGCCTCTAGCAAAGATGGTATGCAGACAGCCGAAGCTCCTGAGTCAGATGCTTAGCGGCATTGCCGTACTGAGATGTAAACCATTGTATGGTGTAGATGCACTTCTTCCTTCTGATGAACAAGCAGGGCAAAGTCCGGTTAGCGAAGTGGTTCAGCACATACCCACAGAAGGAGAGGACGCGAATCACGAAGGAGGTAGCGAATTTAGTGCTTCCAAGAGACACGCAGGTAACAATTGTTCACACTCATGTTCGTTTACAGAAGCTGCGGGGCACCCCTGTGAAGTGAGTGTCCTGCTTAAGGTGTCAATGGGCGATTCCAGACGTATCCTGAAACGCTATTTGGAGGAGTGACCACAGTTAACTTGAATGTGATATGGAGGACTAACCACGGTTACCTTGAATGTGATGATTTGAAGGGGAATCGTGGGTTCCTCTGCTGTACTGTTGGCTTGCTTGCCCGGTGATTGCATCCCATGTACCTGCCTCTATTTTGCGCTTCTCGCCTGTATGTATGACATATTTACGCAAGTCAAGTGCAGTGACGCAACGCAGCCTGTAAATGAATCACAGCAGCCGCGAATTGAGGTTCATTTCAACAGGGGCACCAGTGTGCGGGCCTTGCAGTTAGTTTCTTTCTACTCAATATCTTCATTGCACAGAATGCGGCTTCGGTCTTCAGCATCTAGTCATGCTGGAGATGCTGTCTGTGCAGTTGTGCAATTTCATAGACTGGAGGAATCTGAAATTGGTGTACAAGAGGTATGCCAGCCTGTACTTTGTGACAGCAATCGACAACGATGACAACGAGCTGGTGACTCTGGACATGATCCATCACTTCGTTGAGGTGCTGGACAAGCACTTTAGCAACGTGTGTGAGCTGGACCTGGTGTTCCATTTCTACAAGGCGTACTGGCTCATGGATGAAGTCTTTCTGGCAGGTGCGGCTACTGTTTGTTTGCGTGCTTCCTGTGCAAGATCTTTGTATCGTACGACATGAGGTCGTATAATGCGGCGAGTGCGAGGAGGCCCTTCCTGCTCCCTCACACCTAGATCATTCAACTGGCACTTCAAACACCTGCACCAACAATCACAGGCAGCCCCTTGCGCCAGAAGTGCACCACCAGCGCTGAAATTTTCAAACCTTCGTGCTTGGAACAGCTCCAGTTCAGACACGATTGTCACCCACATGCAGCAGCTCGCGTTCTAGGCCCCAGATCGCTGAGAAGAGTGGTGTGCAGGGGAGATGCAGGAGCCCAGCAAGCGGGCAGCAGCTGCGCTGGTGAAGGAACAAGATGAACTTGTGGAGGAGCAGCTGCATGGCCACCCTTTCTAGCCCGCACTGCACTCTGTAGCAGAACCTGCGTTCAGGCCCTGACTTGCAGCAAGGGTGATGCTGTGCGCCTCAGTGACTGCTTCGTACATGCAGCCACGTTCACAAGTTCGTATGCAAGCTGGCCTCGCTCAGTTTAGGAGCCTTGTGTGCTGTGTGTGGCGGCAGTGTTCGCTGCCATGTGGAGCGCACAGCGATTGGTGAAGATATTTGGGAGCACCGTTCGGTATTTTTGTTTCCAGAAAACATTGTGCTTCGATGCGATGTGCACACAAATCGTTTGCTGCCCTCTGTTGAAGCCCGACGCCGCACAAAATGCTGTTCTGTCTTCTAATCTAAGGACATTGATAGGAATTAGCGGAGATGTATGGAATGTGTGTCGTACATCGATGCTGTAGATGGATTGTGTGTGACATGAGGGATTGTCATTGAGAGGTACCTGCACACCTTCGCATGTGCGATGTTACAACAACCAGCATCATCCAACGAACTCCAGAAATTCAACAGAACTTTTCAAACGATGCACCATCAGCAGAGACAGCTTCCGCTGCAAACACCACAATCCAGGGGCAAGGTTTCATATGTTTACATCTTCCTTGACGGTACGCTGCTGAACCAATTCTAGCACGCCCCGAACACTCGCGGTGTGCCAGAAGTCACCCTCGGGGCGATATGTATATACACAGAACACATACCCAAGCAAGCGGCCTGCTGTTGCAGGGCTGCGCTACAGCTGCTCTCGCACGTGGCTACAGCAACGGCCCCTGCATGAATCCAGGCCAGCAGCAGTCGCCGAGGGCGGCCATGCACCTTCCCGACACACAACAGAGTCGGTGGAGGGACGCCGGCACCCAAACTCAGCCGAGCGCTGTGCCAGCAGCGCCTGGCCTAGCCAGTAGCACGCATGCTTTCTGGGGCACCTTGCGTTGCTTCTGCGGAGGGTTCCGGCCACCGTGGCACGACGTTTCGGTCGCCGTACACGTTGTCCACACGTGTGCACACGGGCCAGAACTTCCTGTCTCGCAGGCCAGCAGCAGGGAAGACAGCCTTCTCGCGCGGGTAGGGGAAGTCCCAGGCCTCGGCGACGGCGAGGTCGGCAGGGTGGGGTGCGTTCTTCAGGAGGTTGTTGTGCTTGTCCGCGCGGCCCTCCTCGATGTCGGCGATCTCTGCGCGGATCATGACCATCGCCTCCACGAAGCGGTCCAGCTCGCGCTTGGGCTCCGACTCAGTGGGCTCGATCATGAGCGTACCGGGCACCGGCCAGGACATGGTGGGCCCGTGGAAGCCGTAGTCCAGCAGCCGCTTCGCCACATCGTCTGGCGTGATGCCTGCCGACTGCTCAAAGGGGCGCAGGTCGATGATGAACTCATGCGCGCACCTCCCGTTCTCGTTTGTGAACAGCACCTGTAGACACATCGCCGCAGAGTCAGATGGGTGTCACGCTCCTGGGAGCAGTTCTGAGCAGTGCCGCACTTGGTTGGCACCTAACGAGCTCACTGTCGGCCATGTGCCCTGCTTTATTCTAGAACCTGAGCAAACATGCATTGTCGAATTAAAGCTTCCGCTTGCACATGAACAGGCGGACCCGCATGCAGCGTGCAGCCATGGAAAGACTACAGAACGTGCTGGAATCGAAACCAATTCATGCTAGCTGTGCCGTGCAGTGCTCTAAGGGGGCTGGGTGTGACACGCACGCATGGGCAGCATGAAAGGATAGCTGCCTTTGCGCACCAGCGCCGCAGGAGGGCGGGCGGGGGGGAGGGGGGGGGGGGCGCACCGGGTAGTGGCCGGACAGTTTATCCTTCATGTAGTTGGCGCTGAGCACAGAGTGCTGCGTGGCCTGCATCAGGCCGTCGCTGCCCATCATGGAGATGTACGCGAAGGAGATGGGCAGGATGAGTGCGGAGCCGAAGGGTGCGGCGGCCATGGTGCCAAACGGTTTCAGCTCGCCCGCGGGGGCGGGCAGGCCGCTGGTGGGCACCACGGGGTGGGAGGGGAGGAAGGGTGCGAGGTGCTGCTTCACACCGATGGGCCCCATGCCGGGCCCCCCGCCGCCGTGGGGGATGCAGAAGGTCTTGTGGAGGTTGAGGTGGCACACGTCCGCGCCGATGATGCCTGGCGCCGTCACGCCCACCTGCATGCCGCCCATGCCCGCTCACAACAAGATCTCCTGCTGCGCTCACCCGCCTACCCTGCGCTTTAGATAAGCACCGCAAAACGAGAGGCAAGAGCAAGACGGCATGCCCCCTTGCACTGCAGCACAGCAGCAGGCAAGCAAAGCCCTATTCAACAGATCACGTAGATGCATCAGAAAGAGCAAGCTGAGAGCTCGTTTGGGGGAGGCGTAGGCGGCGCACCTGCGCGTTCATGTTGGCGCCGTCCATGTAGACCTGCCCGTCCGCCGCGTGGATGGCGTCGCAGAGCTGCACGATGTCAGAGTCAAACACGCCGTACGTGGAGGGGTACGTGATCATGAAGGCGCTGAGGTTGGCCTTGTGCTTGCTGACCGCGGCGGTGAAGTCGTCCATGTCCACCTCGCCGGTGGGCTTGGTCTTCACGATGACCACCTGCACAAGCCGCCGCGTCAGGCTCTGAGGGTGGCTGAAGAGGTGCTGGTCACAGGCTGCTGCGCGGATGATGCTGCGTGCTGTTTCTGTTTACAATAGTGCTGTTTCTGACGGGCGGCAACGGCGCGGAGGGGGCCGCAGCCGCCGCAGAGGCAGCCACATTTCGTTTGCCGCCCACGCCGAGTGTTGAGTCGCCGTGTTCGCGTGTGTGTGAGCTGTCTGACTGGCTGCAGGCACACAGCGCAGAGGGTTGCATGCGTGCAGCAGTCACGTGCGGTGCTGGAACACATGATGCAGCACATGCACAGCAGTCCGCAACTCCCCCACGGCTTCAATTCGCACACACAGACTACAACCACATACACAAGCTGTACAGCAGCACCCTCCTCCGCGAGCCCACCACAAACGGCGCGTGGCACCTCAGCGGCAAGAGGAGGCGGCGCGGTGCACACCTTCATGCCGCACATGACTGCGGAGGCGGGGTTGGTGCCGTGAGCGCTGGTGGGCACGATGCAGACGTTGCGGTGGCCTTCCCCGCGTGATGCATGGTACGCGCGGATGGCCATGAGGCCCGCGTACTCCCCGGCGGCGCCCGCGTTGGGCTGCAGGCTGACACTGTCAAAGCCGGTGATCTCGCAGAGCTGCTGGGCGAGCGCGTCGAACATGGCGCGGTAGCCCTCCGTCTGCGAGGGGTTGGCGAAGGGGTGCATGTTGGCGAGCTCCGGCCACGACACGGGCACCATCTCGGAGGTGCCGTTGAGCTTCATGGTGCAGGAGCCGAGCGGGATCATGGAATGGCACAGCGACAGGTCGCGGTTCTCCAGATACTTCAGGTACCTGCATGCATGCATGGTGGGGGGGGCTGTCAGAGGTGCCCGGGCGGCCTGGAGCGACTTGCAGGAACTCGAGCAGGGGATCTGACGGGCAGGCCGCAAGCTTGCCCCTTCGAAGGGTGCCAGCTCGTGCGGAAGCTCATCAGGAAGCTCATCAGTCATTCAGAGGAAGTAAATGCTCTGAAAGGCAGCGTAGCATGAAATGGAACTGATATAAATCCCAGAGACAGTTCTGAGCATGTAGCAACATTAGTTGTTGCATGAACCCAAGCAGCGCAGGAGGGGGCCCGCGGGGAGGGCGGCAGGGGGGCAGCATGCCGGGGGGGGCAGTGCTGTGGTGCAGAGCAGGGCACGGGCAGAAGGGGGGGGGGGGTGGTGAGAGGGGCACACACCGCAGCATTTCGTGCTCTGAGCGGTTGTCGTGGAACACAGGGTGTGTCATGAAGGAGGAGGTGCGCTGGAAAGGGGCAGGGATGGCGCCGTCCACCTGCACCGCACGCCGCTCCAGGTGCTATGCAGCATACGCACTACTTACCTTGCAGAGTGAAGCAAATTGTCTAAAGCACCCGGAATGTGACCTTCTGGCCTCAAGCACAAGAACTCGGATGAATCAACGATGAGAAAAACAAAGTAGGGAGTGCGCCAAGGTGGCTGATGAAGAGGGGTCACAGGGTGCCAGGAGGGTGTGCCCGGTTGAAGGTGGGCGTGAGGGGTGGAGGGGGAAGGGGCGCACCTGCTGAACAAGCTGCTCAACTGTGACGGCTTTGCTGGCCCCCGCACCGAGGATGTCCAGCAGCAGGTTGGCGTCCTCTGGTGTGGTGGTCTCATCGACCGAGACGGTGATGCGGGAGGCGTCCAGCACTCTGATGTTGACGCCGCGCAGCTCCGCGGCAGCAGCCATCTTGGCCGCGTCCCCCACATCAATGCACACAGTATCAAAGAGTGCTGAGTCAGCGTTGGGGGTGCTGTGGCCGAGGGCGCGCGCACCAGCAGCGATGGTGGCGGCCAGGTTGCGGCACCTCTGTGCGATATGCGTGAGGCCGTCGGGGCCGTGGTACACCCCGTACATGGCCGCCATGTTGGCCAGTAGCGCCTGCAGCGCATGACGTGTGCATGCGAGACATGGATGGGAAGTAGCTGCCAGCCCACATGAGAGAGGAGGGCAGCGTGCAGAGCCTTGTCACCACACCTCACACAATGCATTGCAGAAGCACAGTGCAGCGCAGCGCAGCATGCCAGCAGTGATGAGCACAGTGAGAACGAGTGAGCAAGGCTGCAGGGGCAGGAGGTGAGAAGCTGAAGGTGTGGAGGGACTGCCCACACTGGAGGCCACGCAACAGCGCACCTGAGCGGTGCAGATGTTGGAGGTGGCTTTGTCGCGGCGGATGTGCTGCTCGCGCGTCTGCATTGCCATGCGCAGGGCGGGGGTGCCGCGCGTATCCTTGGATATAGCAATGATACGGCCAGGCATGAGGCGCTTGAACTGGCCACTGGTGGCGAGGAAGGCGGCATGGGGGCCGCCGAAGCCCATCGGAACACCGAAGCGCTGTGCGCTGCCGATGACGATGTCAGCGCCCCACTCCCCTGGGGGCGTGAGGAGCGTCAGCGAGAGGAGGTCGGTGGCCGCGCACAGCTGCGCGCCTGCCACGTGTGCGGCGTCTGCGACTGCGCGGTAGTCATGCACGCCGCCATCTGTGGCCGGGTACTGCACAGCAGAGCATTCTCATGGCGTGCGGTGTGCTGCCATGCAGCAGAGGGAGCCTGCCTGCCAACAACACTCGCCTAGATCTTAACAAATCTGTTCCTAACGACATAGATCTCGCACTACCTGAGCGACTTCAAAAAAATTCAAGGTGCGCAGCCTGGATCGAAGCAGCCTGCATCCAAGCGCAAGCAGCAAGGGAAGTGGCCTGCAGCTGCTGCAGTGGTGCGGGCGCAGCAGAGAAGGAGAGGCTGCACACTTGCACAAGCGCTCCGCAGACATCCTTCGCGAACTCAAACTGCTCCACAGGCAGCACATCCACAGTGATGCCGAGCCCGTCCGCACGGCTCTGGCACACGGCAATGGTCTGGGGGTGGCAGTTGGAGGCCACCAGGAAGCGGGGCTTCTTCCCTCGAGCGATCGCGGAGGACATGGTCATAGCCTCTGCGGCCGCGGTGGCCTCGTCGAGGAGCGACGCGTTGGACATCTCCATGCCTGTCAGGTCTGCCACCATCGTTTGAAAGTTCAGGAGGGACTCCAGGCGGCCCTGCATGCATGCCTCCTTGTGTGGGGCGCACCGGATCTCCCAACAAACTGTTCTGACTGCAGGGCCTACAATTCACCGGCGCAGTGCCTCAGTGTTTGCTTCGAGGCTCCTGAGGCTGCGAGATCGCAGTTGATCATGTAGCGTCGCGGATCTGGCACGCATGCGAGTATGTAGGCAGCAGGCACGCCTTGGAGAGTGGGGGGGCACCTGTGCGATCTCTGACTGGTAGGGGGTGTACTGGGTGTACCAGCCAGGATTCTCCAGGAGGTTGCGCATGATGACGCCGGGAGTGTGGGTGCCGTAGTACCCCATGCCGATGAAGTTCTTCAGCACCTTGTTTTTTTGCGCCATGGCCCTGCAGCCTGGCTTCGCGTGGGCAGAAATCAGGCAGAACTCTGGACATGGTAGGAACAGAGCACACAGGCGAAGGGCAAGACACACTGGTGCTCTGGAAAACTGTTGGTATATCGGAGATAACAGTTACTCTATGATGAAGGAGGAAAAATGAAAAGGAGGATTTTGGACTCACTGTATGTGCAGAATGCATCAGCACCAGACTAGACAGGCCATAACTGAGTTCTGGCAGAGAGGCGCACTTGAAGTGCTCAAGGAATGCGGCCTCCGTCATGCCTTCAGTGTACATGCCCAGGTTCATGCGTTTGAGACGTGGCAAGGACGTGGGGATGGCCGAGTTCATGAGATTATTGATATCTGAAGCCTTGCAAGTGTCCAGCATCGAGTTTATGTCATTGGACGCAAGTGCATTGTGCCTAGGTGGAAACCTGAATCACAATCAGACGGTGTTGCAAGCAGCGGCACTGGTGGTGTGCTCAGACCAGCATCCATGCACAAAACACCATATATGACGTGATCAAGCACGAATTTAGATGTACAGGAGTTAGATGACACATGGAAGGCTTTACGAGTTCACGCCAAGGGCACTACCACTTCAAACCTCTGACGATGCTTGATATTGCACAGGCAACAGATGTGCGATTCCAACACTTGCGCGGAAACCGAGTTCATCACATACACCATTCTCACCTATTAACATGGAGGATAGGTACGTACGTGTCGGACTGCTGCAGGCTGTCCACAGAAGCGTTGCGCTTCTGACTGGCAAACGTGTCGAAACGCTGAGCATCCACTCCTGCCACGGGAACACCTGCACACAAAAGATACAGGATTGGAGAAAAAGGGTTTTGGAAATTAAATGCCGGCACGATGCTCAGGCGCAGTGTTCAGCAAACATATCGCATTCAAACCAGCTGATGTGACGAACGAGTGTTGGTCACAGTCTTTTCATGAGCAGGAATACGGCTCAGAGAAAAAGGCCAAAACTTCATCCCTTGAAGTAGCACGAGGTGATCATACTGTGGAGTTTGCACGTTGCGCAACATTCTGCCACATCGCTCGACATGTAGATTGCGGTCAAGGCTGCACCAACACAAGAGTTCCAGTCCCCATTGGCCTTATAACCAGCCTCTGGAATTAAGATATAATCAGCAGTTTGCCAGTGCGTACCCGTTGACGTTGCCCGCGCATTGTGTGCGTGGTTAAGTGCTGGCAAGCACGCTGCGGTTCTGAGTTGCCGTACTCCACTAGGCCCAGCTTCACCTGCACCTGAAGCTATCAGAAATTGCTGCTGCCAGTATCGGCGTAGAGCTGCGGCTAACCGCTTGCCTTGACCCCGTGCCATGGCACTTGCTCGTCGTGACAAACGCTCCTAACCCGAGTGGACGTTTGCTGCCTTCGGATGAAGCCAACTATTCGTGCAATCAAGGTGTGCATCAGATTAGAATTGTATAGAGGATTCACGTTCGGGTAGAATGCTGGGTTGTTTTGTATTCGTTGGAAAATTAGATGGTAGATTGTGAAGGAGTTTTTTGAGCATTTGTGGCTCGTGACCAACCCTGACCCCACACGTGTGTATGTCAGTACCGCAAGTAATGCAAGGCAGTGCAGTATTGCACGGTCATATTGAATCCAGATGCATCATGTTGGAGTCTCTTCCCCTTCTGTTCTGGGCCCGGTGCTCCTGGTGAAATCTACAAGCACTGGAGCACAATTCGTATGATTCATCAGTACAGCAAGCGCTTCTCCTCGGAAGCGGCGACTCCTGAATAAATCGTTTTTCTGTTTACACGATCTTCCATTGGATTGTCTTTTGTTTTTTGAAGTCTTAGAACGCCGTCTCCACTCAGCTGTATACAGTGAGTGCCACGTTTCACAAACATGCATCCACTGATGCAAACGCACGTAGCACTCAACGGCAACCCTGCGGTATTTCGAGGGCATGTGTGCATAAGTGGACGCTCTCGCACCTGCTGCTCAGCAGAGGGTTCGAACCGTACGATCGAGCCAAGTTGCCAAAGCATGGCGACTATCCCAGCGCCCCTGATAGCAACTTGTGCAGCAGCATTCATCGCTATGTCATCTGCTGCTCAAGCGGGCCCGATTCAGGACGTCACAGTCTCTTCCTCGCAACTGGGTGAAGGGTTTGTGCAAGGGCTGCTGCTCATTTTTTTCTCAGAGCTTGGCGATAAAACTTTCTTTATTGCCCTCCTACTAGCCTTACAGAAACCAAAGAGCCTAGTTTTTGCCGGTACTTTCGGTGCTCTTGCGTTCATGACTGTGATATCTGTTGTTATTGGTAGATCCTTGCATCTGCTAGATGAATTGGTGCCCCAGGCGCAGGGATTTCCATGGGATGACGCCATCGCAGTCGTCTTACTGGTAGTTTTCGGCATTCAGACTCTTGTGAACGCCAAAAATGCAGAGCAAACTGCAGCAGAGGAGAAGGAGGAGGCAGCAGAGGAGGTGGCACTGCTGACAGCAGGCTCTGCCAGTTTAATCGCAAGCACATTCGCGTTAGTTTTCGCTGCAGAGTGGGGAGATAAGTCGTTTCTGGCTACCATCGCGCTAGCAGCTGCGTCCAGCCCAGTTGGGGTCACCTGTGGAGCAGTGACGGGGCATGGCATGGCCACTGCTCTTGCTGTCCTCGGAGGTGGATACCTCAGCAAGAACGTATCAGAGGTGACGTTGCAGTACGGGGGAGGGGTTCTGTTCTTGTGTTTCGCTGTAGCACAGTCACTTGATATAGCAAAGCAGGTGCTGGGGTCTGGCTGAAGAGCGGGGCAGAGTGTTGCCAATCAGTTGCGGTTGTGCAGCTCCTTTACACTAGTTTCGATGTAAATTCACGAGTTGAATGCTGTACAAATGCGTGAGCATACCTACGCGAATCAGCTGCATTACCACCTGCCCGGCTCACTGGTGCTGTTGTGTTACAACTGATGTCCAATCAAACCTTCAGATCGCGCCCCATCTCTGCGTTTCTGCTTCGATCCTGAAGCCACGCTAATCAGTGATTCTCAGCTGAACGTTCACTGCTGCACTATTCGCGCATCCCCGCCCCCCCCTGTCTCCTAACTCCATAATGGCTTCTGGAGTACCAACTCAATCCAATTGTATCAGCTGATGTTGGAGATACGAGGGTCGAGCACGTCTACCACCTTTTCCTCCTGCCCTCAACCGTGTCAAGATGTCAAGGGTCGTCAGGCGACTACACTGCGCCGGATGCAGGGACTTGCAGCCCTCTCAGCCAGGGCGCCTGCCATGTGCACCGTGCTACTCCACCCGAGCAGTCCCACAGTCAGTGAATGGTGCCAGTCACTGCTCCATCGGGCCACCGTCAAAGTCATCCAGGCCTGCCACCGTGACGCTCACCTCCTCGTTGCTGCCGCACGCGTCCGCCTCCGACACCGCGCCGGGCGGGGGCGCGCCAGCCAGCCCAGCCAGCGTCTTTTCTCTCAGCTGCATGGAGGCGCTGCGCTTGGTGCTCGCGAGCGTCCACCCCGTCCTCCTCTTGTTCGGGGTGGCCCCGTCACTCCCAGGCGCTGCCAGCTGCGGGGGAACGGCAGGCGCCAAGGTGCTGGGGCCCGCCAGCGGGGACATCGCGTCCTGCAGCGTGCCCAGCGCGTCGGTGATCTCCGGAGTGTCGAGGTGCTGCTCAAGCTTCTGGATGGCCGCGCTCACGTCCTGCATGCTTGGCGGCACCGCGTCCGCGTCTGCCCCTGCACAGCACCCCCCCGCATGGCCCCACCACACAAACAGAGTTCCCGTGCTAGCACAGCGTTCGGCGAGAACGGCAGCCAGTGTGTTGCACTCTCTAGTCGTGGAGGCGGCACACATGACAGGCACGCGCAGGCCGGCAGCTGCACCGCACGCTTCGAAGACACAGGCAGCAGTGCTGCGTCTTGGCATAGAACAAACGAGACGATGCAGCACTCGTGTGCGCATCAGCCACATGAAGGGGCTGTGCATTGCTGCGGCTTCTGAGGCATGCATGAGCACAGTACGGCTTACTCGGCAGCGAAAAAGGAGTGATAACTCGCCGGTGGGAATTCGCTCGGTTACACAGCAGCTTACAGCACCGCGCAAGGCTGGCGGAGGAGGCGTCATGCGTGCGCACACGCGGCACAGGAGGGCGCCGCACCTGCTGCTCTGCTCGCCGCTGCACCCTCCCCCCCAAGCAACACCGCCGCAAGCTCTGGGACAGACGCTACCCGGGGACTCTTGAATCCACCTACTATGGTGGTAGGTCTAGGGGGAAGCCCGGTTGCCGGGGGGGCCGCGCCTGTCCCACTGTCCTTCTGAGGAGACCCCCCCCCCAGCTCAGTCAGGTCCGAGCGCGGGGACCGAAGCCTCTGCGGCGGCGACGCAGCCCCCCCCTCTCCGCTGCTCCCAGTAGCACCCTGCGGCTGCAGCAGAGGGGTGGCGGCCGAGGCCTCCGCGGACTGCGCGCGCACGCCGGGGCGGATGGCGGAGGTGAAGACGCCCATCTTGAGCAGCGCACGCAGCTTGTCGGGGAGCGAGTTGGAGAGCTCCTGCGCGTTGATCTTTTTCTTTTTCATGTTGTCGACGAAGCGGTCGGTCTCGTCGATGATCTCGGAGCCCAGCAGCTCCTCCACAACATCCTCCATGGTGATGATGCCGATCGGCGCGCCGATGGTGGCGTTGATGAACATGTCCTGCACCGTCTCCGCCTTCACACCGGCCGCCTCGAGCGACGACAGATGGCGGCTGCACAGCACAGAACATGAGATGACATGCCGGCCGCTAACTCCACTCTGAGGCAGTGCATGCATGCATGCGGTGCCCAGTAACGCAGTGTTGCGGCCATGGGGCGGCTCACACAGAGAGATGCCACACTGTGCTGTACCTGACATGATGGTGTTGGAACGGGGCACTCTGTGGAGGCAAGTGGGGGCGCAGGAGCGTGGGGGAGCGTACTGGCGCAGGAGGTCATTTGCGGCGCAGTCGCCGCCACCGAGACTGAAGGACGAGGCACCCTCGTACAGATCCTCGGTGATGCCCATCTTGTCCAGCTTGCCCACGTTCTCCTTCTTCTGCTCTGCACTGCGGCGTCCCACGTCCTGCTGACGATCTGCTGATGAGCTCTGCCACTCACAGCTAGGGAAATTGTGCATCAGACTTTTTCTTCTTAAAGCTTGAATGTGAGGGTACATTGAGTGTGCATTCCAGTGAGTGCTGCAGCTGGTGATTGTGCATTATGTCTGCCTAACAGGAGTAGTCTGTGTTGCTAACATTCAACAAGGTAGCAGGCAGGTGTGCGCGTGCCGATGCGAGGGCTGCTGTGCTGGGCCAGCTATGTTGCTACGAATGGGCTGCCTGCTCGAGGTCCATCAAGCTACAGAGAGAGGATCATGCAGGCAGTAATGCATGCATGCAGTCACTGGCATGCAGGGGGGGGGGGGGATGCACGTTCTGTGGCTTCGCAGAGGACGGCCATGTGGGTGCGGCCGATCTTGAAGAGCTGCAGGCAGTCCCACATCGGCATCGCCGCGCTGAGCGCGGGCACAGACCTCATATTCAGCTTGCCCACCGCCGTGGGCTCCTGCACGCACGCCTTCCACTGTCTGCATTCTCCCCCTGCAGTCCGCCTGCCCCCTCCGCGAGCTGCGCTGCGCTGTGCGGCGGCCCGAGCGGCATGCAGAGCCACGGGGCTTCCGTACGCTGCGTGCAGAGGGGGGGGCTCAGGGCAAGAGGCGAGGGCGCGCAGCTGCTGTTGCGCAAACACACACACCCACTCTTCTTCTTTGGCGTTTTGTCATGCCCCAAGCAAGGCTAACACACCACATGCGCAACGTCGATAGACAGACGTGTTTCGCGGTACTGCAGCTGCCCAAACGCACCTTGACCATGAGAAGCTCCTTCACGAGCAGAATGCCGATGATCTGCTTGCGGTCCCCCGGCGTGTGCACGGGCACGCGGCTGTGGCCCATCTTCAAGATCTGCCCGCACAAGTCCTGGTCCAGAATGGCATCCGAGGGCACCATGAACACCTTGTCCAGCGGCGTGTACGCGGTCTTGGCTGTCTTGGCGGTGAGTTCGAGGGCAGAGTTGATCACTTGTGTCTCGTTCTGGGTGAGCGCCTCTCCCCATCTGCAACCAGCATCGAGTTTTAAGGAAGCTGAGTGCAAGACACATTAAGCCCAGCATGAAGAAGCTGGATGATGACGGCAGGGGCACCGCATGGGCACGCTGCAGCGCCTGCCTGCCTGCCTGCTGTGCTTGAGCTTTGGCTACAGCAAGGATGCTCGCTGATGGGATGCTAGATTTCCATGCAGTTCTGAAGAGGGCCCCTCTGTGCTGTGAGAGCAGGCAGTGCAGGGCTGCGGAGCCTTCTTCTGTGGTGCACAGGTTCTTGCCGTTCACTGCCGTTTCGGGTTGCAATAGTAGCCACTGGAGCAGACCAGCAGTTGCCTTTTCGATTTGCCAGCATGCGGCCGGCTAGTGCTGCAAGTGTATGAGATATCTTTTACATTGGCGTACGAAACAGGCTTCCCTGTTTGTGCTGCAGTCGAATTGCAAGAAGAGGTGACAGCTGCTGCACATCTGCGGAGAGAAGCATGCTGCAATTGGCAGGCAGCCAGGTAGAGAACGAAACCTCGTCTGAGTATAGCACCAGGTGCTGAAGATGTATGTTGGAGGTTGCAAGGCATGTACTTTCATGCGTGGGGCATCAAGTGTGTCTGGATCACAAAGCTGAGCGCAGAACCTAGGGCCGGATGGACAAGCTGTATGGCACACACCTGGCAAAGCCCTCGTCTTCACCATGCAGTGAAACGAACTGCTGCAGCTGTCCTCGAGGCAGAGCTGGTGCATTATGACCTAGAACTGCGTCAAGAATCTTGCCCAAAGGATAGGCGATTGGCCATGCTATCAGCATGAGGCCTCGAACCAGCCAGGATGCATAGTAGCCAACTGCCAGCCCATATCTGGTGCAGACGCCCTGCGGCACAATCTCTCCTGCAGGTGTAAAGCATGTTGTACGTGTCCATGGGAAGGATTTAAATTTTGCAGAGCCTGCTCTGCACGCTTGCTAGAGAGAAGGCTTGGACCTTCTGGTGACTGAATGGTTCAACCCCTGTGCTAGTTACGCATACCAAGCTACAGAGTCTTGGAAATTTGCACATCAGTCAGGGGGACATACCGAATATGAGCACCACTGTCACAGACAGGATGACAGCAGTCACCGGGTCTGCAAGCTTGTCGAGAAACAGCGGCAGAGCTTCCATTGATGCAGCGTTCCACAAAACCAGCGTGCTCAGAAGATAATGATGGTTCTTCAATAGCTGCAAACCAGAATTCTTGTAACTGTACACTTGCACACGGAGTCGCCAGCAGTATACTGCAGTACTGGCTCCACCCTCTCGCTGCCACACGATCACGCAGAATCTGCAGTAAGTTGAGCACGTACTGGGGCAATGGCCGCGGCATACTTGCGCTCTGTTTCGGTGCCGCTGCGCATAAGCACCTGCAGTTGCAATCCCCTGTTGGCTGTGCAGCCCACACACATCTTGTATGCCTACGTTTACTGCACCATATGGCACCAGACAAGATAACAACAGCAGAAACCCACGATTGCACTAATTGAAAACCAAGCACAATGCTGGCTGCTGCACGGAGACTCAACGGACGCAACAAAATCGAGCGTGAATCATTAGCAGAGCAACGCCATTCACAACGCTCTAGCACGCACCTCCATTTCCATGTCGTCCATAGCCATCAAACCGATAGTTAGACCCGACATCAGTCCTGCCATGATCACTAAAAACACACTGATGCATATGAACAACACTCTTGTCTCTTGGTCCAGTTTCTCTTCCGCCTCACCTGCCAATGCAGCCAAAGCACGCATATTATCCTTGCTTGCGCCAATCATAGTGCAGGCTTATAAATAAATGTGCCACAGCGGGACGGCGCGGAAGGGCAACGGTCCCCAAGTCAGTGTCAGCGCTGGGTGCAGTATGTACAAGCAAAACAGTGTTGAAATAGTAAAATTATACAAAAAACATACTGTGTATAGACTGTGTCTGGACGTATTACCAATTACACTCCTTCCGACTGATCTGCCAAGATTAAACGGTCGCGATGTGGAGTTCAGACCACCGAAACTTCGAGATTTGCCACGTTATCCATGCTTCCACAGCATATCTCCCTGTCTTGATAAACAGAATACGGCAAAGTTGTCGTGGTCTGTGCAGTTGTGAACCGGGGTAGGAGGTATGACTTGGTGTGCGGGTTGTCGTGGTTCAACACTATCCCCCACAAACAAACCGTAGAAGTTGTTCTCGTGGTCTAATTTGCTTTCCTCAACTATTATATGAATAGCTTGTGTATCCAACGGTTGCAACGGGCGCGAGGAATTCACAGTACCTCGCAAGCACCGCATGGGAGGGAAATAAAGAGGAGGACATCAACCGTCGTGCATGCAGTGCAATGTCAGGTGAGATACCGTGCTTCAGGATATAATTGCAGTGAAGATGTTCAAGTTCTTGCCCCTCAGTGGGCAAGCATCTGCCTGTACTGCCCATGCCTGCAATTCAAGCGTGGTGCTGGTGATAGCAGCGGCAGCATCCGCCAAGCACTCCATCCTCAGACGTAGGAAAGTGTATTCACCAATGATAGACCACCTTTCTTCCATTACACTCATGGCCTGCAGTTTTGCATCACACGTTATGCATATGAGCTTCAGTGCCACAAGTGGCTTCACAGGCATGCAGGAGTACGACGTGGTGATTTTTGATGCGTCAGAGAGCTCAGTACACACTGGTTCAAACTCCGCACGAGATCTCACAGTTGGATGTGTCACAGTATTGTCATCAAAGGACGGTGTAGCAACCATTGATGAGCTGAGACCCAGCAACGAAACAGACTGTAGACCTGGATTCACAATTTGGGTAGAGTCTGGAAATGAGCATGTTGTACCGTTGATGCAAGTCATGCGGGTGGTAGAAGCTGACTACTCTCAGCGCATGGACAATGATCGGGTGGCCAACCCGCACGGCGAGCATGCCCACAGTGTTTGGGAGATCAGCGAGAGTTTGGATACAGCACATACGATACAGGCCACTGCCGGTGGTGCAGAGTCGTAGCGTGTCAGCTCACCCAATTTTGTTCTTCCTGGTGACTTGATGGTGATGTAGAGTTGATGGACTCTGTGACCTTCTCCGAGAAAGAAAGGAACTTGGCCAGCACCAGGTTTTTTGCCCATTCACTGCCTTGCTGCTCGTAAAAGAAATTCCTGAGCTGACGTGACTTGTCCGAACATAACAATCTCATGACATATCATAATCCTGAACAGCCACCTATTGCAGTCGATGCAAGAAGCACCTATTGCAGTGACAACCTGCAGGGCATCTCACATCCCACGACTTGCCACCCCCCCCCCTCCCTTCGCAACTTCACTAGAGGCGACTGCACTTGCACTAAGTCTGCGCCCTGCTCTACAAACACTTGCACGAACTACAACCTTCAACCCGATCTTTGGACTGCACTTTCACAGGCAAACACACGAACACAATGACCTCCGCAAGGACCAAAGTGCCCCGTGTCACAATGCGCTGTGCTGGGTCGCAGGCGGCACGAGACAATTGCTTGACACGAGCCTCCGTACAACACAAGCCTGGGTATCCAACTCAGGTTCAAGTTCAAACTCAAATCAGTCGGGTTCCCATGCGCCGCACTTGCCGCATGGCAACCCCCTGTGCAAGCGCGGCGAGCACCCCCCCTCCGCAAAGCCACCAGACCGCGGACCCCAGTCCAAACAGAGCCGGCATGGCGTTCAGCGGAGTGAACAACAGCAGCATCCACTCCGACTGCCGTTTCTGGTTCCATAGATACGCTGCGAACAGAGCATGGTTGGGCAGCGCGCACACCACGGACAGCACGGCGGCGGCGGCACCGACAGCGGAGTGGCGGAGCATGGCCATGGAAGCCGCACGGAAGGCAGACACCGCAAGGTACACAACCAGTGCCACATAGGGCGGGAAGTATCTCCTGCGGTCATCCAGCATCGGTAGCAGATAAGGGTCTTGGTTGAGGAGCAGTAGGAGCGGCGCCAGCATCAAGATGGCCTCATCTTGCCCCTCTGCATGTGCTTAGGATTACTCAGTGTTTACAGACCTGTGTGTTTCAGTTTGAGGAGGCAGTGTCAGGTACGTTGGTGGTTGGACTGTGCGTGTAATATCGGCCGTGTGCTGATGGCATTGCAGGGGAGCTGTGCTTGAAAGTGAGAGAGAATGCAGCCGTGCAGCGGCTTCTTGTGCATGTTTTGCGTTTGTGGACTGAGGCACGGCAGCAGGCATGCAGTGGCGAGATGTGAGTGGAGCGTTGCAGTTGGCCAACCAACCAGGGAGAGACAGGAGGCATCTGAAGTAAGCAACTAGGAGACATGCGCGCCAGAGGCAAGTAAAGATATGAAATATGAGCAGCAAGCAAGGTGGCGGCACCTGCGATGGCAAAGTTGAGTATGAGCGCAAGTGCAAACGTGATCAGAACGATCACATTCGCGAAGGGGGGCATCCACGAGAGCCCTGCAGCGGCCAGCCGCGTCTGCGACGCGTTGCCAGCAGGGTCCAGGCTCATCATCTTCCCACCGGCGTCCAGTAGCCGCTGGTCCACAAACGATGAGAGTAGCGCCACCCCGCCGCTGCTCCCGCTCCCTCCAAGCTTCCCCCCAGCCCCCGCATACGTTGCCGTGCCTGCACGAACCCTACGTGCAGCACTGGAGCCCCCCCCTAGGACCCCCCCTGCAGACCGCGCACCCCCGGGCCCAGCTGCGCTGCCTATGGGCGCAGAGGCGACAGTGATGCGGAGCTTGAGGGCCAGCGCGATCAGGAAGCCTTCAGCGGCAAAGATTGCGGCGACGGCGGCCTGCGCGAGCGTGCGGCGCTCGCCGTCTACATCCGCACGTGTCATCTCCGGCATGAGCCGCGCGGCCTCTGGGGGAAGAGGTGGCAGAGGCGTGATTGTCTGCATGAGCGGAGCACTGAGTCGCCGCGCCTGGCACCGCCTTGGAGCACAGGGTCTAGCCATGGACATCAGGGCCTAGCTCGCGTACTCTTCTGTTCAATGACAAAACACAGGTAGAATATGAGCATTGCTGAGATAGCCATTGCTCACGTCCACAGCTAGTGGTAGCAGCGGCACATCAGGATGACCGCTGCGCTTTGGGGTTACCGCAATCGCCGGATATGTAGCACCAGGCGCATCACAAGCCCTTCCGCAACAGGCAAAGCGCGAGCACAACTCATCAGGCAGCAAGCAGAGCAGAAGAACATCACAAGAAGACATCCACGCCATGGAGCAGCAGGCATGCAGCAGGAGGGCGCACCTGCATGGCCAGCGCCAGCCCGAACAAGAACGCCCACGCCACAGGCAGCAGCGCAAGGTGGCTAGGGGTGGCGGAGGCGCTCTGCAGCAGTGCAGGGCTGTTCATGAGGACCAGCAGCGCAGCAGCTGCCAGCGTGCCCAGCACCACGAACGGCTGCACAAGGGTCTGGCCCGGCAGGAACTCAAAGGCGAGGTAGCAGCCCGCACACAGCGCAGACAGCAATGCCAGCAGCAGCTGCCACCCCAGTCCCCGCTGGTGTCCACCTGCAGCTCACACAGCGTAAACTCACTTTGCTGTGGCCCCTGAGTGCCTCTGATGGTTGCTTGTTGAGCATCAATTGGCGGCCAAGCAAAAAAAGCATCGATTGACAATCAACGTCAACACAGACAATGACTGTGTTCCTGAGCCGCATGCGTTATAGGTCGAGGCAGCTGGGAGCAGCCACAAAACTGCTACGTTCAATTATGCTTGGCTTCTTTGCTTGTGGATACCATGAGGTCACTTTGAGATCACTTTCATTGCTGCGCCCTCCGAACAGGCAATCCGCGCACAGCATACCTCGCATGCTTGCAGCAGATCCACCAGCCAACGCAACCGAGGCCACCAGTAGCCACAAGGCCCAGTGTTCCTGCCACACCAGGCCTTCGCCATACAGGACGACGTCGTCGACTTCGTGGCTGGGCACGTGGCGCTCGTCCCAGAGGCGCGGGCAGAGCTGGAAGGGGAAGCGGGGGCACTTGGCGCCGCCTGCGATCGGCACCGGCGGCCGCACTGTGCCCAGCGTGGCCGCTGCGGCCAGCAGCAAGAACAGATACCGCTTCAGCATCTGCATGTATGGCGCGCATTGGGATACGTGTAACTCAGGGCTCCAACGACGACGAGTGCTGTGTGCGGTGGCATGCAGCCCTGAAGGAGAAGGGCAGCGTGTGGCAGTGACGGGGGAGACACTGCAGACACACACACAAGGGCAGAAGGAAGGTGTAGGGTAGAAGGGGTGATGGTGATGGTGTGCCATTCGAGTGAGGTGGCGGGTTTTGGTGTTAGTTGCTTCTGGCTGTTTGGGTTTCTGCCCATTCACTGCCTGTCTCCCGATGTGTGTGGGGGGGGGGTGACCGAAATAGTGAAGCAGCTTCTCAAACAGGCCGTATACAGCCAATCGTGAAGTGTGTCTAGTATACCCTGAAATCTACTGTGCTATCGCACAATAGGCTGGAGATTGTTCCTGCCTATTGCGGTTGAACTGTTTGCCAACGGCCCGGCAAGAAACCAGAGCGCCGAAACGGTTGATGGAAAAAGCCATCATCATCATCATCATCATCAGTTCACTGGCTAGGACAATACAGCCTTCACTTCATCGCCCTGCTCATCAATGCAGATAAAGATGCTATGCAGCAAGTCCAGAGAGGTCTGTAAGATAGGGTAGAACGAATATGTAATGAATAGCATGCCTTTTCATTTTCGCCAACAGGGTGAAACAGCATGCTATGTCAACCAGACCTCTGCATCTGAGATGCACCTTAGATGCAGCAGCAGCATGCCACACAGAAAGAAGCAGCGCGCGCATGTGAGCATACCAGAGAGTTAGGGAACCACCGATAGATGATTGGTGCCACCGCCAGTGCTGCTGTGGCCAGAAGGGCGCACAAGAGGACTCCCTCTGGCGGAGGGCCCCCCCATGCCGCGGCCACCATGTCGAACACGGCCAGCCTCGCAATGCCCACGCATCCCAGCTGCATCGCAAACAGCATCACAGATATGAACACCATGGCTCTGCGGGTGCGTGTCTGAAACCCAGCCGATGCCTCAATTGGCGTCAGCTTTCTGGAAGGATCCGGAAGAACGTCCTGCGTCCGGAAGTCAGGCAGGCCGTCACGCATGGGGATGAAGAGTGGCGGAGTGGCCACCAGCAGCAGCAGAGACACTGGCATCGCCATCCTGGCCTCTGGGAGCACAAGCATGAACAGCTTGCCGATGTACAGCGCATGCATGAACAGGTAGCATGGCCACTGGACCATGCGCCACTGTGCCAGGCGGCGCGCGAGGATGACTCCCATGGCACTGGTGGCCATCACCAGGTATGGAGGGTAGTATGACTCATCGTTCTCCCTGCATGCATGCTGCTCATTAACACCAGAATCCCATTTAGGAATGTCACCGCCGCTGCTGCATGCATGCATGTACCATATGTGGTACATGAGCCGTTGCGAGAGAGGTGCAGAGGCAGGCGCTGCTCTGCAATGATTCAGGCTGTTCATCCTCCGCAAGCGAAATTCAGGCAGTTCATTTAGGCAGTCCATCCTCCGCAACGGGCGTGCAATGCAGTCTCCTACAGCCCCTCCGGGACGGTTCTATCTGACAGCCAACAACTACTCCCAATAACTCCGAAATATGCCTATGTGACAGTGCCTAGCTGCAGGACACTGGTGCAGTGGCGTGCAGCACTCAGGGGTGGCCAAGGTACCCAGACGGTGGCTTACAGAGCGGCGCACCCCACGAACATCAGCTCCTCCATCACCAGCATCAAGTTCGCCTGCTGAATGAGCATCATGTTGAGCCACACCTGCCCAGGCGGGGGCTCTGCATACGGCGGCCGCGGCTGGCCTGCGGTGCGCACGAGCACCGGCAACATCAGCGAGGGCACAAACGAAGTCCCCACGGCCATCAGCACCACTTGCAGCGGCACGCCGCCTATCATGATGTCCAGGAACCAAAAGTTGGCCTGCAGGAAGTACCCTCCACACACCGTCACTCCCAGCACAAACGCAATGTACAGCGCAACGCTCTCCGACTCCTGGTACAATGCCAGCCCTGCATGCATACGTGTATTCAGGTGAGCTTCTTGCAATGGCTACAACATGGCGAGTAGTGGACCTGAGGGAGGAGTTGCACGGCCATCACACACACACACACACACACACACACACACACACACACACACACACACACACACACACACACACACACACACAC
>JAUMHD010000002.1:145155-196208 GCA_032359135.1 Ulvella scutata
CCCCCCCCCCCCCCCCCCCCCCCCCCCCCCCCCCCCCCCCCCCCCCCCCCCCCCCCCCCCCCCCCCCCCCCCCAGCTTGGAACTCCGGACTGCAAGGATGGCGTGGTGCGCTGACGCGCGGCTGCCGGCCGCAGTTGCAGAATTGTGGCAACAGTGATAGATATTGGATCAGTGTGGATCGAGTATCTTGATGATGTTTTGCAGTTGCTGCTGCGTGCAGCTGCAGCTGTGCCCAGAAGAAAAACGTTCAGAATCCGACAGCTGCTGGCGCCGTGCTGCAGCTGTATGTATTCGGCAGCGGAAACTGCAGCGACCAGAAGCAAGCAAGCCTTCCTGCTGGTTGCGGCTGCCTCTGCTGCTGACGCGGTGGCGTTTGTGTGACGTGGTGGCTGCTGTCACACAAAGAGTTGTGGCTCTTGAATGCCTCTCATGAATGGTATTTTCTGGAGATTGAATTGTAGTCGGTGTTGGCGATGGAAGACTTGGAAGGGGGCCTTCTGTCGTTGCCTTTGCGCTACGAGAAAACCGACCTGGATGCCTTGCAACCCTAGGCTTTTGACCCGTGGATCCTTGCACTCCTCGCGAAATCTGCAGAGATACAGGGGCGCGGTACTCGAGTGCTAAGTACGCATGCATGGCTTGTTTTATATATCGATGTAACTTTCACAGCTTGCGCAGCGCAGCAGGTGTGTAAATTAAGCGATTTGTAAATTAAGCAGCGCACCAGGCGCGAGCGCCGATGTATTTTTCAAGCACCCACGCCCACTGTGCACAGGAACCAACCCCTCGTCCCAAGCAACACGTAAGAGTGACCCCGCGCACACTTCCGCCACCCCTTCACTGCATCAGTGGCGATCTAAGTTCTTCGTCCAGGGCACGACAGGTAGGCTCACCGATACTCTGCATGATTGATTAAACACCTGATGCATGATAACTTGAGCACCTACATGTAGACGACCAGCACCAAAGATGAAATGGTAGTGAGAGGGCATGTACTAAGTACGACTTAGCGAAATAGCCACAACAGCAAGAGCCCAACTAGGGAAGGAAAAAAGAAACCAACTGTCACAAATGCGAACTAGCAAGGCAAGTCACAACCAAGCAAGCAGTACAGGATACACGCCGCAGAATGGCCTCAACCCTACGCCGATCTCCTTTTTCCTTTCTTCCCTGACATCTTGGGGGTTTTTTGAGCCTTGCCCGACTCCTTACGGCCCTGGACAGCACTCTGTCCGGATTTTTTGCCCTTGAACGCAGAGCCCTTTGCAACACCGACATGCACATGCGCCTTGCCCCCCTTCCCTCCCTTGCCCTCCTTACCTCCCTTTCCCTCCTTGCTTTGACCTCGACCAGCCGCCTTGCCCCCTTTGCCACCCTTGCTGCTTGACAGGCCTCTTTCTCGAGCGCCTTCCTGAGGTGGAGGATTTCTGCTGCGCCTCTTCGCACGACCGGGAGCCAGCACGCCTTTTCCGGCGCCGCGCGCAGCTCCACTGTGCTCCTTCACGTCGTCCTCCTCCTCCTGCTGCTCCTCCTCCTCTTCGTCTTCAGCGTCGCTGGAGTTTCCTGGGCCATCCTGCACAGCTCCGATCGAGTTTGAAATAACTTTGCAGCGTTTAACAGCATGAGACAGCACAAGCCGAAATGGCCCTGAATGGGCAAGGAACCCTAGACAAAACAAGTTCATAGTACGAAGTTCACAGTAGCAAGTATACGACAAGTATATTAGTAGCGAGTAAATGAGTTGACATATGTCGACTACATATGTGTGTAAAGTTACAGGCATAACTACATATGTAGACTTGAGGTTCTGGGCCCCTGTGGGGGAGGGGGCTCATACAACCCAGGAGCCATAAAAATAAAAAAGATGTGTAAAGTTACAGGCAGCCATAAACTTGTGTAAAGTTACAAGCATAACTCCATAGAATGGCTCAAGTTCCAGCAAATCATCGCATGCCAACTTAGCTCGACCTCGCACAAACGACACAGGACATGCCACCGCAATACAACTCAAACGTTTCCTTACACACGCAGATCAGAGCAGCTGGAGGCGTACAACAGACAGCACTTGTGCCATGACAGCCTCCCACGACAGTCCATCTTTCCCGTACCCACCATCATCCTCCTCTTCGCTGCCATCCACCTTCGCTGCTCCATCTCGACTGCCATCCTGCTGTTGCTCCTTGTCGTTGTCGTTTTCATCGTCAAGATCACCGTCTCCTTCGAGACCATCATCCCCAGCACTGAGCAGTCCTTCGTCGTCTGAAACCACGTCTAGATCTGACTCTGATCTATCAACGTCTGAGGTAGGCTGCGTGTTGTGTGCAGAGGCATCTGTTCCAATATCCGAGGCGGAGAAGAAGCCTCCCCGGACAGGCATCCTGCCTTTGCACTGCTCTAGTGTTGCTCCTGCTGCAGCTGCTGCAACTCTCTTGACGTCTACAGCTGGCTCTGGAGGCGCCTGATCATCTTGATCAGCCTGGATGTACACAGGGGCGCGTGTTACAAACCGCAGAGGTAGTCAACAGGCATGAACCCAACTAGCCAGACACAACAGACACAAAATGTCCACCACTTCACTCAAACAGCACCATCACAGATCTGCACTCCACAAAGACAAAAATTATCGTCACTCCAACCCTAATTCGTGACCAAGCCATACCCAAGAAGGACTTTACCCTCAGCACCTCCAGAGGAGCGGGACAAGGACAGAAGAAGAAAACGAGCCACACGAGACCAGGGAGGAAAAGACACAGGCCGCACGGAACGATGAATGATCACACAACCACACTTAGAGTGTGTAAAGTTACAGGTATAACTCCATAGAATGGCTCAAGCACACTTAGAGTCAACTGATAGTAGTGCCTTGACAAATAGTGCCCACACTGAGTGCACTGAAGGCTGCCTCCAATACACTAAGTGCGTTCCACTGATCAATGGATGGATTGGAAACTGATATTGCCTTGTAATTCGATCTTTCGTCCACACTGGCGTGGCGATCAAGGCACAATCGATGAATGCGAAAACCGTGGCACCAACACGAAGAACCTGTCAAACTCATGTCTCAGTCTCTGCTCAGTTTGCAAAGATCAGAATCTGATCATTCGAGCAAACGATACACTGCACAAGGGTGTCGACAGTGAGACATAATCCTTGATGCAGCCAGAAGCTGACCACAGGCGATCATGACAGCGACATAGCACACCTCTGCATCATCTTCATCCTCTACAGCACCTTCCTGTGATCGTATCTCAGCATTGCTTACAACAGCTCCATGAGGCTCTGCTGCAAAACTATCAACTGCATTGTTCGCCTGAGACACTGTTAATCCAGCCTCTACTGCAGTGGACTGTTGCTCTAGTTCAGTCTGATCAGCAGTGGAAGGCCCTTCAGTTGCCTCCAGGGTAGCAGCACCACTTGATGCTGCTGTTAGGGGGCCATCAGGAACAGCAGAGCAGCCAGGAGGGAGGGTGAAGAAAGGAAGCCTGCCTCGCTGCCAGTCCAGGAGCACCATCTTGGCTGCTGTGCTGGTGTCTGGCTCAGCCCCTCGGGTGAGCTTGCCTGCAAGCACACAAAACAAAGCGATCAGTTCCTAGAACAGCTCCACAGAGTTTCACAGAGCTCTCTACTGCAGAAGATCACAGCAGATCTCAAGAAAATATATGCTTTGTGCCAGCATGTATGCACTTGCGATGCAAGCTGACAAAAGTGTGCTTGTTCCGAAGCCATTGTCACAGAGTGATAATCGAAAGCTCCCAACTTCTGTGGATAGTATTGTACTCTGATCAGTTCACGGATATAATGTACTCTTGAGTGCTCTCTTAACTACTCTCAACACAGAGAGCCTCCCCAGGCAAGTCACTCCCACAGGATACTATGAACTGTTCGTAACAAGCACTCACAGGCATGTCCATCCTTCAGCGCTAGGAATGCCAAGGCACATACACGAAGTGAAAACGGTATGCTGTATCAAGCTGAAGCAAAGTGCCGAGAGGGCATACCAGCGCCTCGGGCCACTTGTTCAAGGAAATCCATAGATCCTTCCCATTCCACCAGCTTGTAGGCCCTCTTCTGCAAACGCCATGAGCTGTGATTCTCAGACATCATCTCACTGTATGTTGCACTGATGATCTAGTAACCAATCTGACCACTTCACCCAGCAGCAGCAGCAGCACAGCAAGCATCAAATTTGCAAGCCAACAAGGAAGTTCATGGGCAAGGAAGCCAAATAGCTGGATCCAACATGAATCACAACGGTACTACTGCCAGCAGCAAACAAGCTGATCCATCTGCAAGCCACTACCGAGTACATATGGTCTCTGTCATGTATCCAAGAGGTACATGAGAGCTGACCTTGCCTCAAGCAGGAAGTGAAGCGAGAACAAGCCTAACATGCTCTCTTGTATGCAGACATCGAAGCAGGAAATTTGAATGAAGAAATGAAGGAAGAGATGAATGACCTCCTGACTGTGGAATCCAGTATCAAAGCTGGTTATCGTGAGGATGATAGCACATGTACACCTCTGAACAGCTGGCACTCGACTGAAGCAATGAACACGTGCTTGCAACTCGCAACAGTCTATTGCAGGCAGAAAAGGCAATTCAAAAGTAGCAACTCGAAAGAGTTAGAAGCAATACCATTGCCTACTCTCTGAGGCCCCAGGCGTAGTGAACATTTACAGCAAGCGGGGCACCAGTGCTGCATCACCAACAGGAAACTCAGGGCAATATTTCATACCGGCTTCTCAATCGCAGCAATAATCCAGGGGACAAAGCAAAGCCCCCCTTTGATTTAGACGTAACTTTTGGCGTAGCTTTGTAAGTTCCGAGGTTCCCTTTCATCCGAGTATTGATCGACTGAAAAACAATGCATATGGAGACATTCAGGGCAAATTTGAACCATTCTGTACAACAATGAAGGGCACCATACGAAACGGTTCTGGACATTCGGGTTGTTGCCTTTCCACTAACTTGGAAAAGGCACTACTTCCGCGTATTCCGCAGAAGTATACCTTTCCGTGTATTCCACGGAAAGCTATACCTCCACCTTTCCAATATGCTTCCACCTTTCCACTACCTTTCCGGTGTGTAAACGTGCCACAACAGTGAGGAGAAACATACCAAATACTCGGGCTTGACACGCTCCAGCACAGCTGGTATGTATGCAGCTGCATCCTCAAGCCTCTCGATACGCACCACTCCCTTGAGCACTGTGGCAGCATCATCAGAGTTGCTCGGATCGCCAGAGTACACCACTCCTGGGCAGTCAATCAAGAACACCCGCTTCATGAGCGTGATGTACTGCCATACTTTCGTCTCACCAGGTACAGGGGCCACTGTGCACACCTGAATGCTTCCTGGCAGGTGATCTATGCTCACAGCTGTGTGCGAATGGTTCTGCACTTGCAACAGTGTGCAAATGGTGCTGTGCTCACAGCCACTGTGCACACCTGAATGCTGCCTGGCATGTGATCTGATTAAAGCTGTGTGCAGATGGTTTTATGCTTGCAACAGTGTGCACATGGTTCTGTTGTGGCACAGCCAACAGGATCACACTAAACATTGGACGGGAACCATGAGACCCAATGAATTACCAGCATAGTCTGAATCACTCTTGAAGTTCTAGAGCTTAGCAAGGGTTCTGTGAATGAATAGAGGGAACAACACAGCTTCTAGGTATTCGGGTTCTTGCACAATTACTTCCTTTTCGGCTTGAAACCACCTTCTCATACACCGGTAAGACATTGAACAGGCAAGAACCCAACACAAAAGCCCTTCCTTTTCGGCCTGTAACCATGCTTCTATTGACCGCTGTGCTGTCTTGCTGGTTGGGTTATTGAGTTCCTGTCACCTTTCAGCTTGCAGCACTGCGACTGCACAACACCAACAACACCAACAACCACGACTACAACGGCAACAACCACCACCACAAATACTACAATTCGCAAGGCCTTCCATTCTCAGGACAGGCCTGCCATTCCAGCACAAAACCCATTCCAGCACAAAAGCAAAGGTGTATGTCACCGGAAGGGCAGTGCAGGTGCACAGAACAAAGAGACTGTCACAAGATGGAAAGGAAGTGCAATGCATGAGCACAGAACAAGGCACAAAGCGTCCACACCTTCTTTCTGCGCAGAGTGTTGATGACGGACGATTTTCCAACATTTGGGTACCCGATAAACCCGACCGAAACAGTCTTTTTGTCACTTCGCAGCCTTGCAATCTGTCGCAACAAACTCAGCAGTGCCCCCATACCAAAGGGGTGCTGCAGGCCTGCCCGGAAAGCCAACACAGGGAACTCTGAGCTCAGCACCCGTAGCCACTTTTTGGTAACCCATGGAGGCACGAGATCGACTTTGTTCAGGATAAGGATGAGGTGTTTATCCTTGTGGTTCTTGCGTAGATGGGACTCTAGGAACTTGCAACGGGTGCCCTCGGGGTCTCTTGCATCCAAGACCTGCATGGATGCATGCTGTGGTGCGCTGTTACTTGCTAGCATATCCACTTGTTACTATGCTACTTTATGGCATAAGTGAGCTAAGTTGGCATGCGCTGATTTGCTGGTACATGAGCTATTCTATGGAGTTATGCCTGTAACTTTGAACTTTATATAATCTCTTGCTCTATCTTAGTTTGTGTTAGTTTATGTTGGTTTGTGTTGGTTAATGACGCGATTGCTGGGTTTAAAGCTTTATGTGCGCTGAGCTACTTGTTTATGCTACTTGTTTATCACTCATTTCCTGGGTTCGAAGTTGTGAAGATGAAAGGTCTGGCAGCTTCAGTGATGGATCTATAGAAGCATGTTCTATGACCACGAGGAGAAGACTCGTTATAACAAGAATTAGTTGCAAGAGAACAACAAATAATGCAAGAAAGAGCAGCACGTAGGAACAGATAACGGAACAAGGTACCCTGGGACAGGCAGAGATGCCTGTTCAGAAGTGCAGGGAAGTGAAATGTGCAACAGGGAACAGACAACTGTGAGATTACATCGACAGGACAAGAAATTCGGGTGCAGAGAAGAGCAGAACTGGCAATGTCGAAGTATGCCAACATCAAAAGGATTATACAGTATTTATACTTGAAGTGCATATCAACCATACACAGGGCGACTGCAGAGACTGAGGAAAAGGACGTGCCTGAATGACCACATCCGAAGAGTCGATGACCTTGTACAGCTCAGCCCAGATACGTTTCGACTGCCCCTTGTCAAGGTATTTTTGCTTCACCTGCACAACATCATTGCCTTGTGTGCACTGAGCTACTGTGTGCTTGGTACTGTAGCATAGGGACAATCTGGAAATGTTGGATCCTTGTTCAGCTGTCAGACAGAACAATCCTGAGGCATCCTGTAGAGCACTGCGTGTGCCTGGCCTCTGAACGTGTAGTCGCCATGGTGATTGCACGTTGCAGCAACTAGTACACCAGTTGTTGCACGAGTGCAGCACTAATCAGCATGTGATGTGTGCAACACTCTTCAAAGTTTGTCAAAACACGAAAAGTGCAAAACCAAGTTTCTATTATACTTGTAGGAGTGTACATGTAGCACCACATGTCTCAGTGGTCAGCGAACTTGGCTACATCAACACTTTCAGTGCTCTATACTTTATGTTTCAAATTCGAAATCTATGACAGGTACGAAGGCAGTAGTAACATAGGTGTGCAGCGATCACAGCTGCCAGTGAATTGAACCTTTCTGTTGAATCATCGAGATGAATGTGCTGGTGACGCATGAAATGCGCTGCTGGTGCATGTGCATCTGCTGGAAACCATACCAGCCACAAAATCAGCGATACGGAAACAATTATGCTAGCCTGTCTGCTCCAGGATCCACACCTTGTTTCTTGACAAAACAAGTGCAAGATCGAGACCAAAAGGTGTTGAGATTTCATACACAAGAAGAAAAAGGCACAGGTTCGGAAAGTGGAGGGCACATACTGTAGCAAAGTCGCGCTCGTCTCTTCGTGCATAGGCATCACCCTCCCCTTGCTCACCAGCCCTATCTACATACTGCTCCTCAGAAGACTGTGCCAGGTGCACCATAGACCCCAGGTCTTCTGCTGCGAGCCGTGGCTTCTTCTGCCGTTGCCCTGACTTGGCTCCAAAGGTCTCTGAGAATGAGAACTGCCTCAGAACATCCTTTCTGGCACGCTTCCCTGCTGTCTTTTCCTCAGGGTCCTCCAGAAGCTGCACACATGCCCTTTCTTTACATATTGGTAAAGCTGGTGCACATGCCCTTTCTTTGCATATTTGTGCTTACAAGTGAGGACACATGGTACGGTGTTCCGTCTGTACTTTGGCAGCTTGGCCATGAGCAATGTACAAACCTTTCGTGATGGCGTGGTTGTGGCATTTGAGACAACTGGTGCTATTTGGTGGCTAATTCGCTGACGTTTTCGGCTTCATGAATGTGTGTGACTGTGGTACCAAAGTGCCAACAGCACACGGCTGAGCAGTGTTACAGCATGATTATCGAACACCAATACAGGCTTTTTATATGCTTGCTGGCTTTACAACGAAACTATTGTCGTAATTCACTACCTCATGGCCTGAGAAAGGTTGCCTGCCGAACAAAATGGAGACTCAGCACCAACACACCGCTCTGAAAGACAGTAAAACCAGGTGCAAACGGCTTGTGATTCAAGTACTTAGATAATTGCCCCCATTCACGAGGTTTGACAGCATACTCAGGCATATGTGAGTCACAGCAGTGTCACACCTGTAGAGGCAGCTTGCGTTGGCGAAGCAGCACAGCAAACGGGTTGTCTGCTTTGCCAGCCATCTGCTCCCGGAACGACTGCAGCTGTTTCTGACCAACCACGCGCGTGTTGCCGAACCATCTGCGGTCGGGTACGATCCTTGTGCTGGGCAGCTCCTTGCTCTGCAAGTCCTGTGAGACTACCTTACCCTTGCGATCGCGTACAGCCCGTCCAGAGTTGTACATCTTCAGCCTTCGAACCTGCAAAATAAAATGCGGTCGGTTTACATGTTGCAATAGACTTGACTGCATACCTGGTGGGCTGGTAGGGAGCTTGCTGCTCTACTCGCGGCCATGATCCTCAAACAAGCAAGCCAACAAAGATTTCATACAGCATCGAATCCTGGGTGGGTGCTGAAAAAGTATTATGTGCTGTGCCCTGTGCGGCATGCCGGTGAGCAATCTCAGCTCAGTCAGAGGCGCACAGTTGCCGCGGACCGCATGTTGCCCGTATCCTTGTTCGGCCTATTTTTGTCCATACCATGCTTAGGCTTATCGCCTCGCTTCGTACTCTTGTCTTTGGCGACCGCCATGATGCTGGCAGTACAGAGTACCGATGAAGCAAGCCTTGTATACTGGGGCAATCACCGCAGCCACTTCCGCATCACAAGATAAGTGCTGTTCTTGTTGTGGGAACAACGTTTCGACACCAATACTGCCTTTCATGCACATCTGGACGCCATCGCAGACAGAATTGGGTGGCGGCGGGCGACACCTGTCGCCACGACGGACGCCATCGATGGCCATCGTTGGCCAACGTTCTCAAGTGAAATGCCTATGCTAACTGTTAAAGGGTCACCCCGCAGCAGAAGATACTCGGCAATCCGTCGTTGAACCACGGACAAATAGCCGTGGTTGAAGGCCGTCCTAGGACGCGTCCTGGACATGCCAGGTGTACACATGTTGCATTCTGTTGTATCATGCATCGCTGCCTTGGAGCAAAGGGCAAGCTGGCATCAGTCCGATCTGGAGCCGCGAATTTGAGAGTAGACCAAACAAGCAGTATCAGCAGAGGAGTACATGTAGTCCATCCACAGAGTCAAGGCTCAGCACCAGCAGCTGCACATGCGGTCTGATGTAGCCAGGGACCGACCCACAGGGAACTACAACCTGAGTGCATGACGCCTCAAGATGTTGTAAATGCTTGCAGCAACCAACATACCACATGTCCATGTCAACTTGTGCCTTCGTCATCACTGGCTGTGGAATGCCGCTCCAGAATGAACAGCTGTGACAAGTACAGGGTGCATTGGGAGTGTACTTCTCGGCGCGCGAGCAAAGCCTGAATCCGACAAAACGAATGGGGATCTGCAGCTAGTCTGGCTCACAGCTTGAGATGCACAAGTGGAGATAGGAAAGTCATCACCGGACCAGCGAAGCAGGCTCAGCGGGGAGGAGGCCATACTACTCGAACCATCAAGTATGCACGCAGTGCAGACAGGTAACAAGAACTTAAGCAGAGGTGATGAATCCGTACAGCGAGCCAGTGAAGCTCCCACAGACCGTTTAATTGTCAACATATGCACCTCGCACCTTGATTCAGTTGCTGTCTGCCTCAAGGCACACACATGAACTTCCAAGAACACATGCACGAAAAACAATGTTCGAGCGTCCCAGGGTTCCCTGCAATGGAGTAGTAGAGAAGTGTACGAATATTGCCTGCCTCAAACTCCTCTTGCAATACACGACTTGGAAGGTTCCAGATGGGAGCTTACATCTGCTGTTCCAAAATGACAATGCCACAGGAAAGGATCGCAGCAACACAGCACCTCTATACAATCACACCGCGCTGTGCAGTATTACTGACAGAGCAGCCTTGAATCTTCTGTGTTTCCAAGAGTGCATCTGTCCAGATATGCATATAAATTCGAAACTACTATGCGATGTGCAGAGCAGCAGCAACAGCACAACTCATCGTACTACCACGCTGGCCACACTTGTCAAAATAGTCTACGCATCCTGGGCCACGAATCGGCACATTACTTGAACTTTGCTGTGCCATAGTGCGAGAGAGCCAGCGAAGGTCACCGATGGCAGTGGGATGAACGGAGAATCTCGAAGGGCCGTTGGGCAGTTCTCCGAGTTTGGCAGGAACGAGTCGAGTGTTTCCAAAGGTTTTTGCAGCGGCCGAGGTTTCAGGTACAGTCGTCACAGAGCCATCATCTTCACGAATGTTGTATGAGCCCTGAGGGGCGGGCGGTGCTGGCCTCTGTGCAGCCTGAATGCATCGATATGGTTGTGATTCAGGGACAATACAGTCATATTCAAGCCGAAAAGACAGTTAATGGGCAAGAATCCAAGTACCAAGATGCTTACTTAACCTAGCAGAACGGTACCAGGGGCCACACAGTTACTTGTTGTTGAAGCTGGCGTTGCTGTTGTTTTCATGTGACCAAGCTGAAGCTTCATTGTATTCTATTCAAGGTTTGCCATAGACTGCAATATGCATGGACAGGAAGAGCTGCAGCTTTACCTGTTCCTGAGCACGTCGCTCTGGTGATTGCTGAGTATATGCAGCAAATCCTGGAGCAAACTGCGATTCAGGTCTTGCGACCCGCCACTGTGATGTATCTCGAAGAGTGTTGCACATTGATTCGTACTGTGAGTGGCCAACTCTTCCAGCGCAGTTTCTGAACCGTGCATCTTGCCATAGCAGTCTTCCACTCTTGAAACTCACCTGATCGTCATCTGTGAGGTACGCTGTGAATTTTCCATTGGATAGGAAAGGTTCTCCCTCGATATCATTGTCAAGCTTTGTGTTCTGCATTGGCTGAGAAACAGAGCTGAAAGGGTCTGGGATCTCGTGTGCTGATGGGCTAACCTCTCTGACATCCTCAGGGCAAGCTGAGCACGAGATCCGAGCCGCACTCTGTTGCTATATCTACAACCTGGTTTCCAGAGGTCACCTTCCTTCGTGGGAGCTGGCGTGTTGACAGCACGGTGCTCTCCATGAATGAGTTTGGTGGATTCTGTGGTGGGAGTCTCGATGTAGCCAACCATTTTCTGGCCCGAGTGGTAAGTAAAATTAGCTGTCGTGTCAAGCTCTGCTCCATCATCTACAACCTGCATCGCCCTTCCATCCCAGACTACGTTCTTCTTGCCAGGAATCGAAGCCTTCGGAGGCTCAGGAAGAATCAGCCCCTTAGCTCGCGCAATGGTTTCAAAATTAGACGGCATCCTGCTGGTACACTTGCACAGGTCTTGGCGTTAAAGAAAAAGAGGCAACGTTGGGGATGATGAAGCGCTAGAGATAAGCCTGCATGAGCACAACACCGCGTTGAACAATATAGTGAAACCAGTGCAAGATGAATTACCAATTCAGTCGATTGGATTAAATAATGATTAGTGCAGGATCCCACCCGGCTGCACTGATAGCAGCTCAACGACTGTGTCGAGGAATACAGGACAAACTAGTTCAAAGTTCTAGATAAACACTGACTCTTTGTTTATATGCAAATTTCAAGGCTTTACAAGCCTGCGAGGAGGGCCCACAACTCTTCTATGGCGTGACTGTTGAACACCGTTCACGGGCTCTCCGTGGGTGTGGGTTCGTAACAGTACAGACAAAGTCGTCGCAGCCACCTATCCTGTAAAATAGTTTTTTTTGCCTCGCCCTGTGCATACACGCAACGATCGAAAATCCGAGAGATTTGTCACATCTGCATGCAAGCAGCTCCCCAACTCATGAGCTCACCACGCACAATTTCACAAGCCCGCTGTTATGGCTATGAGCAGGAGTTGGTGCCATCTGTTTATTGCGTTGCGGCGTCAGCTGCTTCCTGTGTCTCCACAGCAGGCCTGCAGTCTCTTTCAACACCAGCTGTAGAAGTGTTGACTTCTGCATATTTTGGCTGGCAGAAGAACAGACCCCAATCATGAATTCCAGGAAACATATGCACACATTTCTACGTCTTCAGTTCTGATGCAGCAGCTTGCTGGAAGAAGTGTGTGGAAGAGCAGCTGCTTCGGATTGAGTGGAACGCTCGGGTTCAACTGCAAAGCATGTAACACACAACATCTCCACGACCTCACCAACAGTTTGAAGCAGGATGCTCTCATAGACAGGAGGAGCATCATGTTTCTATGCTCGGGATCCTGGTACAGATGATGACTCTGCAATTGGAACATTCTGATCGAATAGTGCCTCTTGTACAGCTAAATGCACAGAACTGGTGACGAACAAGAGGACATGCTTTCTAGCTTACCCTAGTTCTGTTATCAGCCGTAATCTACTGCCTTTTCGTTCACTGCTGGCAACTTACGGGAAATTACTGGAGATACTGCAGAAGGGAACAGAAAAATGGACCTTCGTCAACGTATGGGTGAAGATTGGATAGTTCTTGCGAACAGCGTCAGAGAAATGGACGCGAAGAGCGTGCAAGAGTACATAGACAACGCTCTGTCCCGTTCCCGTGTTCACTATCGCGTTGTTCAGCGAAGCCTGGAAGAATTTTGCTTCTCACAGGTTAGATTATCGTGCCCATTTTGACTGTATATACACCATTAATTTACTGCGCTGTTCCGTCTTCTCTTCCACTCGTTCGGCACTGGAGCGTCGCGGACACAGCAGGCAGCCAGTTCATTCGCTGCACGCACGTCACGCTCGCAGAGCTGCCAAGCGATTTGTTTATATGAAGTAAACCTGTGTACATAATAATATACAGTGTTTGCCTGCGAGAATTGCTGGCACACACAACCAAGCAGAATGTGGACACCTATTCCCAGTCAGTATTTACCACATGGCACACAACGGCGAAGTAAGATTCGCTGCCCTTTCTGTGTTGTTTCCTTCAGGATCCTTGGGGGTGCACTGCTCCTGCATTGTATGATGTGCCACTGCATGCAGATCAGTATTGAGGAGCGGCTTACCTTCGTTCTGTATGCGGTTCCGCTCATGACAGGCTCCTCTCAGCATATGCTCATTGAATTGCTGAAGCCCGAGTGTGTGGAGGCAGCAAGGTGTGCAAGGGCCCAAAGACGCTCCAATGTTTGTGCTAGTACGATACAGTGATGTCATGGGAAGATGAAATTTCGTCTCCTGCTGAACTTTTAAGATGGATGTTCTAAAACCGTGTGCTACGTGTTTTGTGCTACATCAAGACTCTTGGGACAGTATCGAAGGTAGTTGTATGGATATCTGAGATATACTGAGAGATAGAGCTCAGGCTATCACCACAGTACTAGTGGAGCAGAAAGTAGCAGAAGTTTTATCCCGATGCCCCTCAGCTCACCATTCAAGCTGTACGGACTTGCACACTTCAGGCTTGATGTCCCTGTGTGACCGATAGAACTATCGAGCAGATGTTCTCCTGACAGCACGATTTGCAAGCTGAAAATGCACATAATGTGCAAGAACCCGAATACAACTCAACCAGGATACCTTGTCTGTCCGTTCCGTGCAGTCAGGAGCACCGAGAAGCTGCAGGCAGGCTATTCTGGCAGCTCACGAACCCAACCTCTGCACCAACATCCAATTCTGAAGTCTCACAAGCATCAACGTCAGGCTCTACAAGCAGCAGTAAGGTGCCAAAGCGAGCAAGCTGGCCAAGTATACAGAACGCCAGGGTCGCAGTGAAGCTGTTTCTGACCTTCAATATGACAGCAGATGAGGTGGGAGGAGTTAGCCATGTGCGGGATGCGTTCGTTGCCCCTCTGTTACAACTAAGTGAGCTCAATGGTCAGGTATGCAGGCACCAAGTTCTAGGACATGCAGTGCAGTTGGATCGTGACAAGAACTGTGTCACCAAAGAGAGCTTCTGTGTCAGTGACACGATATCTCTGTTACACTTTCAAAGTGATAGCAGGGGCGGTGTCTTTTACAAACTAGAAAGGCGGTAAATAGTCAAGAAACTACCAGAACCTCTCGACGAAGTCTGCCCAGGACATCGAAGAAAAATGACAGGTGGCTCTGCCCGGAACGGGACTTGAACCCGGGACCTCGCTTAACAGCTCTTGAACGCTAGCGGGCCCGCCCGGGCCGCGGTCAATCCCAAGACCAAAGTTGTCTTGATATATCAAGAAGACATGTAGTTGCTACTAGACATGCTGTCTACTCCCACACAGGCCCAGAATAAGTTCCTATGCATTGGCCCATGCCCATGCATAGGATCGTGTTGTGCATATGCATGCAGGGAAGAGCCCTGCAGCCAGTGCTGGCACTAGCAGCCCAATGCCCTCAACTGATCGAGGGTACAGGCTCTGCACAGGTGCTGAGTAGCGCAGTGGAGAACGGCCAGAATGACTTAGCCATTGAGATCGTACAGCGGCTCTCACTCTCAGACCAGGTGCTTTTTTCACCTGTTCAGGTTGCAGTTCAGCTGTCCTGCCCCCTCGGGGGTGCGGAGGCCGAAGTCCTTCTTGGGTATGGCGTGGTTCCCGATTACGTGTTATGTTGTTTTCGGTGGCCGCTGCCTTCAGAACCCTATTTTCGTGCTCGCTCTCTTTCGATTGCGTGTACCCGCTTTGACTTGATTTGAATTCCTTGTTCTTACCTCTCCTTGTGCGCTCCTCTTCTGGTGTGCACGTGGTATGTTCACGGAGCAGCCGATCAGTTGATGACATTTACGGGAGGTGCCACTGTTGCTACTGCTGACTCCCTCAATTTCTGGTTCTTCAGTCCTGTCAATGTAATCTCTCATTTAAGGGAGGTGACATTGACAGCACCAGCACAAGGGAGTTGATGACATCGAAGGAGTGGAGTACAAGTTCCTCCATTCTTGTGCCACCTCTAGCATCAGTTCAGGCTCCAGCTGTGTGAACACCCTCTGTTGATGTAATCAAGGTCACTGACCACTGAGACATGTAGCGCTACATGTCTCAGCGGAGCGGTCAGTGACCTTGATTACATCAACACAAACTACGACACAAGCATGTCAATTGCCAAGTGCTTTGTTTATGTAATATTTGTCAGACTCTCTCAGTTCATTGATTGCAGAGCCAAGACGCACAGAGCGTCTTGTGCTCGTCAGTGCTGTCTTTGATGCGCTGTTATGTGCATTTAGTTCATTTGGGATATAACGTTGGCTGGGAATGGCTAGAAGTGGATCAACTATTCCTCTTTTCAGATCTGTCCTGTGTGCTGTTGATGCAAACACTCGTCAGTACACCTTGAAAGGCAAGTGCGCAATGTAGTCAGTAGTCACGAGCAGAGTGAGTCAGCTGTCTGTGTGTGTCCTTGCAGAAGGGCTTTGTGGCAGAGCTTCTAGAAAGGAAGAATCTGAAGGCGGCTGCAGGTGCTGTGCGTGCGTTGCAACTCCAGGCAGACTTCCCTGATGCAGAGCCACAGTATCGAGCTGCGACTGTGAGGCAGCTGCTGGGCAGGGGCCGCTGGTCCATTGCTGCTGAGTGGGCTGCTGAAGATGCCTCTTTGCAGCTCGAGGCATGATCCTTCTGTGCTTCCTTGTGTGCTTCCTTGTGTGCTTCCTTCTGTTGTTCCTTCTGTGCTTCCTTCTACAAGCCGCTTCACTTTCTTTGTTTGAACTTTGTTTGGACTTGCTCAGCGGTTCATCTTTTTGTTTTGGGTTCCTGCAGCCTTGTTGATGTCATCACTTTCTTTGATCTTTGTTTCTTTAAAGTTCCTCTTCTTATCTTCACTTTTCTTTGATCGTTCTTTGAGCAAGCCTCAAGGCATGATCCTCCCTTGCTCCTAACAAACCGGAAAGGTAGTAAGTAAGCATGCACCCAAGAAACCAAAGCATCTAGCACAAACGAACCACTACTTCACTTGCATGGCACAACAGCACCATCGCGACAGTCTTTCCCAACATTCTGAGCCAAACTGCGATGGTAATCTACAACAGTGCTCTGCGCTTCAGCATTGCTTGCTGAAGCGTTGTCCTGCTAGTTGGGTTGTCGCCCACTTGTACCGCTGCCCTTCTTCTTGCCCTTTTGATACATAATAGAGGTGGTTATGTTATATAGATTAAATAATAATAATAGATAACAAGAATAGTAAATAGATAATTATAAATAGAGAATACTAGTAATAGATAATGGAGGTGGTTATGTTATATATAATAGAGGTGGTCACGTTGTAGAGGTGGTTATGTTATCCTTTGTGGCTGTTATACTTTGTGGCTGCCACACATCACCGGTGCAGTGCGGTAGTGTATCTGGGATAGCAGCTTGTGCTCCCTTCTACCTTCACACTTTCTTTCAGCTTTATTTGAACTTTGTTTCCCTCAAGTTCTTCGACTGAAATTCATTTTTCTTTGTCCAAGGGGGTCTCGTTTGTCCAAGGTGGTGACTCACCACTGGTGAGTGGCGGACAGCTGCAGGTGGTGCATGCGATCGCGGAGGCTGGTGAGGTGGCGATGGCACGCGAGTACGCGTCAGGGTTCTGGGGCACGACGACCGTGGAGGGGCTGGACTTCAGCGAGGAGGCACTCGCCGCTGCCGCCGCCAGGTGCGGTTCTGGATCTGTTGCTGCATCTTGGATGACGCCGCTGTTGAGTTTCTTTTTATTTTACTGAAAATTTAAACAGCTAATATTTTGTACCGTTTTTATGCCATTTTGACCACTCTTAGACCTTTGTTTGTACCTTTGCTTGGACCATTTTTAGACCATTATTTACTTTAGACAATTATGTTCACGCCAAAAGACTAGGTTTCTGACACAGCAACAGGACAGCAATTGTTTTGTTTCTTGGACGGCTTACAAACCGGAAAGGTAGTGAATAGGTATGAACCCGAATAGCCAAGAGCACAAACCACACAATATCTACCACTTCACTTGAATGGCACAACAGCACCATCACGAAAGTCTTTCCCAAGAATGTTTTAAAAGCTTTTGCGTACAGGACTAGGGCGGCATTCTTCTCATGCCCGATGGACACAGTGTTTGTGGACAGCCTTGAGCAGCTTCCAGACATGCAGAAGATTCTGGAAGGTTCCACATGCATCACCATTGACGTCGAGTGGAAGCCCAACAGCTTCACACCGCGAACAACCACCCGTGCCGCGCCAGCTGCCTCTGCAGCAGAGCAAGCAGATTTTAGGGTTTTACCGCCAACTGATGGCAGTCCTGTAACGTCACCGATGCATGGGGGCAGTGGCGGCGGAGCTGTTGCTCCATCTGATGGTGTGACTCTCTTTTGCTGAGATTCTGTGTGTTATCTATTTCGACCCGAAAGGCAGGGAATGGGCGAATGTAAGGAGTAGCTAAACGTAACATGCACCAAAAAAAAACGTTTCACACCACCCAGAGCTTTCTTTGTTGTGGTGGACGTGCATCTCTCAATCCTGATCTAAAGGTGGGTATGCCTGGGGGACAGCAAGCTCATTGTGCCCCATGCCGACCGGATTGGGGTGAATATAGGATGCAAGAAATACAACGACTGCTTGGGGGTTAATCACCCAAGTACGAAAGTGGAATATTCGAATCCAGTATCCGAAATCACGATTGCAACGCTGTCCGACACAATGAGGGATTCGGGTGAAGTGGAGGGTCTTTTGTGTTAGTTGCTGTTGGCTATTTGGGTTCATGCCTATCAACTACCTTTCTGGTTTGTAAAGCACTGGGGCGCCTCATTGTCATGAGCATCGCAAGAAGAACTCATGAGTGAGGAACGCTCGTGAGTAGGCCTGTGCCAATATATGCTTCTGCATTTGCCGCACCGTATATTTTCATGCACCTAGCAAATGAAAGTTTGTAGGGGATGTGGTGCCCGTCAAAGATTGTCAACATTCCCATCAAAAGAAGGATATTCGACAGTAAACGCTTTCTCACCTGCCCTGCATATAGTCTCACATGCCCTCCGTATATTGGGCCAGGCCTACTCACGAGGCTCATCGGGGCTCCTCATTCTCTCGTGTTCCTCATTAAAACACAGGATCGTCACGACCATCAGTGGCGCTCATGAGGATACTGATGCATGAAACATCATCCATCATGATGATGCTTTCATCTGCACGCTCATCTGCACATTCATCTGCACATGCATGCATGCAGGCAGAGGGAGGAACAAAGAACGATCTGCACATGCATGCAGGCAGAGTAACACATGCATGCAGGCAGAGCAACACATGCATGCAGGTGGAGGAACAAAGAATGCAGCGCGAGGCCCGCAGGAGGGCTCGCCAGCCTCCACACTGCAGATCGCGGTCGAGGCACAACCTCTGGATGGAGCACTCTCTGCAGATGCCAACGACCTCCGTCCTGCGGCTCGCAGTGCAGTCGGAATAGATCCCGGCACAGGAGGTGATGCGGCTGCACCGCCAGCGGCAGCGGCAGCCGCAGTCAAAGTGTTTGTGATCGACCTGTTGAAGCTCGGGGTGCGTCTCCGCAGTTTTCCATTCTGTCATTCCATGTAGTGTTTCATCATTTCATTTCATGAAATGAAATGATGAAATGCCTGTGCGGCTTGTTCATGGTGAAGTTCACAGTGAAGTTGTTCTTGTTCGCACCCGGTTGACAAGTGTGGTGCCCTGTAGGATAGTCCCGAACTAGATGGCGCACTTTCCGGGGTGATGCAGTCCTCAGCGATCCCCAAAATTGGCCTTGAGCTGTCTGGGGACCTCGCCAAGTTGGCCAGCAGCTACCCCAACTCGGCCGCCTTCCGGAAGGTTCTGTCGACGCTGGATCTGAAGAGTGTGTGGGCCGAGATACAGAGGCGTGCGGGGAAGAGCTCGCCTGGGGGGCAGCCTGCCGTGGGGCTCTCCAGCCTGGCTAACCGGCTGCTTGGCAAGCCTCTGGACAAAGCCATGCAGGTGGGCCCCTGTTGCTGCATCTGAGCATGTGCCCTCATAGAGAGCATGTGCCCTAAGTCTAATAAAGAGCATGTGCCCTAAGTGTAATAGAGCGCATGTGCCCTAATCTATAATCTAAGTAGTGGGTGCTGTGCTGTACTGGGGACGTTGTATCCTGGGCGCATTTTATCCTTGGTACATTGTATGCATGCCTGCTTGGGTCTAACAGAAAGTCCTAACTTAGTGCCCTAACGTCTTGTAAGGGTTTAAGGTAGCCCCGACACTAAGTTAGCCCTAACATGTTTGACCATTAATTAGGTTCTACGTTAACTTCTACCCCAATGTAACAAGAATTCGGTTGAGTTAGGCCGAGTTAACCCCAGTCCGAGTGAATGTGTCGCAGTTTTACTTGTGCGGGATGTTTTGTGCAAATAGCTATCGATCGAGCTATAAGCCGAGTACAATTGAATGCAGTACGAGTTGTTACTCTCTGTTACAGCACAGATCTCGTTTATAAAGGTTGTTAACTAGCGTAGCAGATTTCAACAGATGCCTTAACATGTCAGAATTGGTGCACACCCTGAATTGGTGCAGGCAGGATAACAACACCCTTTTTGGGTGCAGGTTTCTGACTGGAGCAGGAGGCCGCTGTCCCCCAATCAGATGCACTATGCAGCCCTGGACGCTGCAGTTCAGGTGCTGCTGCTGCGATGCATGTGTGCACAGGGGCATCTCGCCCACGCCGACCTGACTGACATGTGCGCGGACTGGCCCTCGCCTTCCTCTAAGAAGCTGCGCACCACCCAGGCTTCCGTGAACAAGGGTCCTTCGCACAGGCCTGGTGGCGTCGATGATGCCGATGGGCATCATGCTGGTGGGGGGGGTGGAGGGGGTGGGGGTGGTGGCGGCAGCGGGGCTGGGAGTGGGAGTAGGGTTGGGGGTGGGGTCGGGGGCGGTGGCGCCGCGGCTGGGAGCATGACGCATGGCACTCATGCATCTGAATCTCACCGCGCGTGTGCCCAGGAAGACATCGATGTGGCGGGTTGTGGTGACAAGGGTGCCGTTGCGCAGACCTCCGCACTATACGTGTTTCACGGTGAGAACGTCGACGGCATGCATGGGAGGCAGCAAGGGTCTCGGAGCCGGGCTCGTCAGGAACTAACATCGGCGCCCTTCATGACTGTCCCCTCCCATAACATGACTGTCCCCTTCACAGCAGGGGCAGTGGTAGCAGCGCACAGTGCAGCGCTACAGCGTGTGTTTGTGGCTTCCGCTTGTGGTTCACGCGCCTCGCACTCGAGGTGCATGAAGCGCATGCATGTAGGACAGACTGATCAGGAGGCAATCGTGTCTGTATGCACGCGCATGGTTCAAGGCGCCCAGCAGAGGGGTAGTAGGCGTGACCACCTGTTTCGCCGCATGATGGAGCCAGGTAGGGGTGGCGGTGCAACGCGCGGGTTGGGCAGACGTAGCTTATTCCATTCTGTGCCAGCAGGAGTTTTTTCGGGTCGCATTAATAGAGGTGTTACCGCTAATTGTGGCTTGGCAGCGTGGCATGAAATCAATACTCCCAGAATGCGTAGGAAGCAGCAGCCTTTTGGGTGTGTGTCACTTCCAGCGTCTTGCACTGATTTAAGATGCATGTACGCGCCTTGGTCTGACTGCGTCAGAGGTAGTTGGCAGACAGTAGCTTCAGTGATGATGCATGCAGCGCATGCATCATCGTGTGTTCCTGTTCCTCGAGGAGTGCGAGTGCGACCGAGGCTGCGGTCGGTGGGCAGCGCGCATGCGATGAAGGTTCTCAAGATGTAGAGAAGTTTACTGTGCTCAGAGCGTGAAGATGAGGGTGGAAGAGATGTGTTAGATTCTGCCGGATGAGCTCATGCATGCCGCCCCATATTTGTGCCATTCTGTGTTGACGTGCTTACCCAGCACCGCGGATATCTCCGCTGCAAGGTCAGAAGACAATTGAAGGGCAGGAGCCCAGAGTCACGGCTGAGCAGCCGGAGTAATGGCCACTAGCTTACACTCAGAATGTCGCTGCAGTATCATCCCAATGCTATCGAAACACATTCCAAGCAGAAGTGTCTGTCTAGCTGCCGATTGCCGTCTACTTTGCTTTGTATTGTCTGACAGAAGCTCCCCCAGCTGCCAGCATGGGCTCCGACACACAAAAGATGTTTATCCCCTTGCTTAGAACTTCACATCTTCTCCAACCCAACCTCCTTTCAAAGGTTGCCGAGGAGTGTTAAAATCGTCAAAGAGTCGTTGGGATTTAGCTGAAGAAGGAGTGTGCTTCAAGCGGTGATCATTAGGGACTGCATGTTGACTGAACTTACTTTGCACCTTGAGGCAACTCGCATAGCATACATGTCAGCATGAGGAAATGTATGCACCCCGAACCGATAAAAGGCGATAAAAACGTCCCGATAAAAGAGTGAAGCTCGGCAATGGATGAAGGCATAGGCCAGTTCTGTAAGGCTTGCGCTTTACCGCGAATTGTCGGAAATCCTTTTTGCAGGACACATAGGTTCAAGAATTCAACTTCGGGCGCTCAGCTGTATACATATTGGTGCATGAAAACAGAGCGAGGGACAGATGATTACAGGTGAAATAGATGCATCTATGCTTTAATCATTATATCTCTGTCAAGGTTCTCAGAACAACCTGGGACAAACTATGGCAAACTCCGACATCACAGAAAATATTGCCCTGAATCTGCTCTTACACCACATCCAAAAACATACAAACACCCGCCAGTGTCCACTTGATCCATGTGGCCTTGCTCTTGAGCTGAGCAGTGAAAATTTCCTCCCGGAAGCGGGCCTCTGTTGCGTAGACAGGGCACTGATATGCATCCTTCATTTCTGCCCTATCCACGGTAACCGCTTTGACCATAATGACAGGCATCTGATAGAACAGCTCTTTCGGCTTGGAGTCATCCAGCACACCCGCCTTGTCATCCCATCTTGCACCCTCGAGGGTCAGCCCATGGATGAACGCACCATCGCGACTGGGCTGCTCCACCTGGTCTGGAAGTTTCTTGGTAACCTCCGTCACGATGACTGTTTTGTCCAGAGGCCAGTCATTCCTTCGTGCAGTGGTCTGCATGCATGCTTTGCATCACACACAAGCTCACAGCAGCATCGCCCAACGCAATGTGCTTCTTATTGAATACATCCACACACACATAGCGGGTCCTTGTACGTCTCCCCACACACACACACACATGGCAGGAATGATACACAGAGCAAAGAAGAGGCCGCTAGAAATCAGGGTTGCAGGTGTTCTTACCTGCATGACCGCAGTCAGGAACGACTGAGGATTGAACAGTCCAGAGAGCCAGACGACCTTGGGCACACTCAGGTCAGCAGTCCATTCGTTCAGCTGACCCGCGCGTGCTTGCACGTTCACCAGCCAACTACCAAGCGTGCGAAGACTTGGATATGCTAGATTCCGCCACGATGCAGGCACAGCATCAGATGCAAGGGAGCGCATCAGCTTCTCCATCGGTTCACTCATTGTCAAGTCACCCCGCAGTCCAAGGTCGAGTTCGGCAAGACTGCGCTTCATCTCTGCAGTTAAAATGTTCATGCGCTCACTCTCCTGGATGGCAACCATGGTGTACGGAGAAAAGTCCTCCACACGGGCACGGATGTCTTCCATGTCATAGGCATCAGGAAGCCGCTCAACGATGTCTTCAAGAACTGTACGAGCTCGCTCCTCCTCACTCGCACCACCCCCCTCGCCAGCATCTCGCGGCTGCATGAGAATGAGGGAGCTACAGAAAGCGTCGCCTTCGCGGAGCTTGAAGCCGATTTCAGCGTTAGGGTGGAAGCCGAATGCGACCGGTGTCTCGCCAGGCATTTCCAAAAGATACTCAACCACTTGCTTATGGCTGATGCTTGTGGGTGGTGCCACGAAGCCCGGGAAGTACTCTGGATTCTCTAGAAGGGCCTCGTTGAAGTACTTGAAGAGGTAGGCGTTGGCGAGGCGGCGATCCCAGTCCTCAACGATGTGCCCGCCGTACATAATCTCACCAAAGATGTACACCAAGTCGTCCCAGGGTACCTATAAGCGCAGTTTTTCAACCCCAAAAAGTTTTTGCCAAAAACACCTTACCAAGTCATCTTGAAGGCAAGCTGTGACATATATGACAGGTCCACCAATACCAAGTTTCATATGATATGTGAAGGACAAGACGGAGAAACAAGAAGAAAGGGGGGCACATGCTCTGATAGAATACAAAGCAGCGTTTTCCCTGGCTTATGTGCTGTGCACTAAGAAGCAGACATGCCATACCATACATGAGCGAACATACCTTGACATTGTTCTCCAGATAGTTATGAGCAGTTTGTCCACAACAGAGGAGATCTCCGGTGTTGAAGGGGTAGTTCATGTTCCACCCAATTCCTGATGTCGCACAAGGAATGTTCCCGACCCCAAACTTCTTGCGCTCCAGCAAGCATGCGTGGAAATAGCACAGGCCAAACACAATTGTACGGAACTCTCCCTGCTTAGCACACCCTTCCAGAATCTCTTCATTAAAGTTGTTCCAGGAGCGGATCAAGTTTGCCTGCAGCCCCTGTGGAGGCTCGTTGGTCAGCTTGATGGAGTTCTGCAACAGTGAGATTGGAAGGGGTCGCTCCAGACCTGGCGGGGGCTCAGCTGACAGGAAGAGCCGGAAGTCTGGGTGTGCCCCTTCAGAAAGCTTGTCTACCTGCAGGGCCATAAGACATGGTGGCAGGCTACAAACAGAGCTGTGCATGTCCAGCATCAAGTACTGACTGGTGAAGACTGCCCACAAAGAACTCCAACCAAAAAGCTGTCCGTCCACCGCAATATAAATTATGCATGGCTAGGAAAGACTATTGCACAGAGTACGCAGCGTGACCTATGTTTGGAGTAATTCTTGCGTCATGTCCACAGGGAAGAGCACCTTCTTCTCTAGGGGTCCAGAGGTCCAGTCAATCGTGAGATGAATGTTTTGGAGTAGCACCCATCCACCATTGCGGTGGAAGTTGTTCAGATGGTTCATTGCAATGGGCTCCTGACCTTGCCCGAGGGATACTGACACATACTTACCAGAGTCAGCAGTGTACCCGAGCTTGCGCCCGAGGCCTTCGACGGCTGCCGCCACATCCACACCCGGAGACAAGAAGACAAACATTGGCACATGTGCTGCAGCATCCTGCAGCAAACAGTTCTCGCCGTGAAAGCCTTTGGTAAGGAAGACACAAAACACATTACCTGCTAGTTCCCAGACACAGATCGTCTGCAGGTATAAGAAGTGGCTGAACATACATCTGAAGGAAAACTGCAGGTAACACGAGAGCGTTGTTGAACTATTGCTAGGTCACAAGGAATGATTTGGCAAATTGAGTGCGCATGTGATCAGGACGCACCTCATACGAGCGTTCCAAGTCGAAAGGAACACTTCGCGTGAAGGCTGGGTCAATGACGGTGGCACAGAAGCGAGCCATTGCACTCGTGAGGCGGTCTGGCCTAAGTGCACGGAACAGAAGAAGCTGATCAAAATCACTCATGCGCTTCCAGTCACCCGGAAGCGGCTCATCCTCAGGACGTTCGAGCTCCATCCACTCCTTCCATCTCTTCGCACTTCCCTGAATGCCGTGCACAAACATGACACAGGGCAGGGTTCTGGTGGCCGTGGACAGAAGAATATTTTACTTTCAATTTGGTAAGCTCACTTTTCATCTTTGCCATGTCGGGCTTGACCACTACCAGCCACCTAGCATGCTCTGCCTGCTGTGGACTCCACATCCAATTTACTCAACATTCGACAGAGAAGAGGTAGCACTGACACTGGAGAACAAAGAGAAGGCAGACACACCCCACAGGGTCAGATGCAAACCCCTACGAGCTACAAATGCAGCTAATGGGAAAGAGGTACAAACCTGAAGATCATCTGGGAGAGTGGAGTAGTCTTCTAGCTCCCGGAGAGCCATAACACATGCCCAAACTGCATCAGTTACAAACTCCTTTAGAGGGTTATCCTGCCCTTGCGCACGAGGCCCCTTGAGCAGGAACTCAAGTTTGTCCGTCTGCAACTTTCCACTCTGGCGCAGGATTGCAATGCAGAGCTGTGTTGCAACGATGAGCTTGTGACGTTCGAAGAGGCCTTGTGCCACGTACTGGAAGATCTCGTACGACGTGGTGTCAATGAGAAGCTTCACACGTTGCTCCAGCGGCACCTGCAAGCCACACACAAACACCTTCGGATCAGGCAGCCTGTGTCTCCCGCTTTCGATGCTTGATAATTGGACCATGACGATGTCGGTGTTGCACAACAGAGGAGATTCGAATGTGCATCTTCTGTGTGGTGTCAACTGACAACCACAAGCACAATGGTTCTGTTATTGGGAGCCAACAAGAAACAAACCTCCTCCTCAAGGCGCTTTGCAGGAACTACTTTGCTCTCATCAGGTCCCCCTGGTGTCACATCCATACCCTTTCGAAGGATGAAGACAAAGTTGGCCATCGAGTAGTGGTATACTCGGTCCAGGGTATTAATGTTATCAATGAGGAAGTACATCAAAGAACCACGAGTTGCCACAGGACGGTACACCTCCCGAGCACCCGAAATCTTGATTTCTGTCTCCTTTGCCAACTTCACTTTCTCTTCAATGTCCAGCTGCAACCCACTCATTATGTAAGAGGGACTTGTCTGAATGTCTGCCAGAAAACAACTCAAGCCAGGAATCAGAACTCCAATCTGGCCAGCAGGTTATGCCAGCAGTTGCACAAGCCAAGGGTTGAAAAGTAAAGGGATGAACATACCGCAGTACGTTTGGTTTCTTCAAGGTTCTCGATGAGCTCAATGTCTTCGAGAATATCACCTTGGGAGTTTGCAAGGCGTGTAAGAAGGTTGTCCTCAAGATTCTTGAGAGTGATCGTGAACTGTCCAAGCTGTTTTACCAGGTCCTGTGCCTGTTCTTGCAGATCGGGGCGCTCATGCTCTACAACTTGCGCCAAAAGCTGGTCCTCGAGACCCTTCTCAGTGACACAGAAATTCACCAGAGTTGTCTGCAGATGCAAAATCATTTCACAACACTTCCAAGGAAGCAAGAAGATCAGATGTGGACAGCATGTTTACTTATCAGAGCAGCATAAGAAGCTGTTGGTGCTGGCTCCATCCGAACTATTCTTGTACCCTCAGCAGGGATTCGCAACAGCATCAAGCAAGGGAGGCAAGCTGCAGAGCACTCAACTACGTCCGCAATGCATAGCAATAATCTAGTGCATCTGAGTACCTGTGCATTGATTTCTGGCTTGTAATGAGGGTTGGCAAGCTTGGTCTGCAGGTACAGCCGGAAGTTCTTGTCGTAGTCCACTTCATTGTCACCAATCTTGATGACAAGGTTTTGGCCTCGTTTAGTGGTTTGCTTGCCCACCACAGAGTCCAACACTGCATCAATATCGTCTGGAAGGTTCTCAATGAGCAAAGGACGGCCATTCTCAATGCAGGCAATGACCTTGTCGATGTACCCCTTCTGGCTCTGCTGGATGATTGTGAGGCCATTGGCCTCTTCACGGTTCATCACCCACCTGATACCCTACACGTGGAAATGGTGTGTAGTCTCTTCACAGAAAAGGTAATCTGGAGCGTGGGTATCTGAACCCCGCTATCATCCAAGTTGTTTGCAGGTTCGTGAACAGGAACATACCACAAGCATGGACACAGTCGATCTCACAAGCAATGGGAGACATTCAGGAGCAGCACCTGCAGCTGAGGGTCGATCATTAGTGTCGTTCGGCTAGAGTTCATCATGATTGCACCGTTCTCGATGGACAGGGGATCCGTTGGCAGACCCTCATTACCCCACTGAGCCTTCTCAGTGTCACTTGTGAGCTGATCCAGAGGCTGTACACCTTCTGTCATGGGAACCTTGCGGTCAATGAGGTCCTTCAGCCACTTCTCACCAACCAGTTCCACACGGAAAGTCATGTTGAATGGCCCACAATAAGAAACAAACGAAGACGCCAGAAGCACATCACCAACGAGACGCCCAGCTTGGACATCAAACACCTTGATGGTCTCATTCCAACGTTTGTTCTCACCAGAGAGACCGTTGATGAGACGATCTGCCAACTTGGCCTTCGTCTCTGTCTTGTCAGCCTACAGACATCAAACATAGCTTCATAGGAGAAAAACATAAATAGCTGTTAAAGAGGAAAGCATGTGGCATGACTGCAATGATGCAGGCAAAGCAGCAGAACGGTGTTACTTCTGTTTACCTGCGCTACAGCGGCGTTCTTGTCCTCAGTTGCTTTCATAAGGTTGCCCTCGAGAGCCTCTACTTTAGCCTTAAGGTCTGCAACCCTGGAACGAATACCAGTAAGCTTCTTCTCAGCACCTGCAAGCTTAGCGTTGGCCTCTTGAAGCATAGCACGCTTGGGTGCAACGACCTGGTAGATGCGGAAATACTTGCAGATGTTGACCACCCATCCACACAGGCCAGCAGCTGCTCCTGACTTGGATCTAATGTAGTCGGCATTGAAGTTCGGGTTTGACAAGTATTCCTGCATTCATGCATCACTGATCAGGAAACGTTGACAGAAGGTGTACTGGGCGCCAAGAATCAGATTGGCAGTGAACTAAAGTCATGTTCTGTATGAATGCAAGAGGCAGAGCCAGGCTGCTGGTAATACCGGGACAACACCTTTTCACAAGTCTCAACATTCTTCTCAGGCACATTATCCTTGTCAAAATTGATCAGACTCTTCAAGAATGCATCCACATTTCCCATAGACTTCTTTCCCGCATTCCAGCTCACGTCTTTGGGGATCTTTCCTGCTGCTGCTGTCAGAATCATACAGGCAGATACTACCTGCAGATTTCAGACAATGAATTCCAGTGTGGCAGAGCTTCTGGCCCTGCAAGATTGTGAACTGCACAGGCGTCTGTTAATGGAGCTATACCCTTGTTGTTTCGTTTCAGCCCAAACGTGACTGAATACGCATGATAACAAAAAGATACAAGATGTGGACGGCAAATAAGAACTTGACCGTCCATTACAGCAACAGGCCATACCGCCACAACTTCTGCCGCAGGAGAGCCAAATGACTTGAGCTCTCCAAGGGAAGCCTTGTCAAGTGAGTTAAGAGCAGCTTCAGCCTCTGCAATGACGGGTTCAGCAGCCTGTAGATCTTTGGCACACTCCTCCTGGAATGCCTCAACCTCTGCTTTGATTCCTGCCGCTGATTCCTCATCCTCTCTGCCAGCTTCAACGGCAGCATCAACCTGCATAGGGCTTCTCACTATTCCAGGTACTCGAATACGGTTTGTCAGCGAGTCTTGCGCACCCTTCGTCTTGGGTGTCAGTCAAAAGACAGGACAGAACATCACACAGAGGCAGCTGCGTATCATTAATGGTACTACAGCATGACATAGTTGTGAGAGCAGTCGCAGGCAAATGTGCTGGTTCTCGGTCATCTCAAACTCGCATGCCCATCATACACCCAAGAAGCAATCAAGTTATCCAGCTGCAACCAAGCTTGTGTGAACAATATAGCATACCTGGACTTTCTCCTTCCCAATAGCTTCAATCAGGGCCCCGGTCTTTTCCTTCTTCTCTGCCACAATCTTTTGCTCTTCCACCAAGTTCTTCTGCAGATCTTCCACCTGGGCACTCGCCTGGACAGCAACACACGAGCGTCAAGGACCTTGAAGAGTACTAGGTGCTCAGAAACTGTCGAAGTTTTCAGCTCTCCACAGTCCATACCTGAGCAATCTTCTCGACACCACTGACCAAACGGTCCTTGGCAGACTGCAAATTCTCACGCTTACGAGCCAGAAGCGTTTTGTACAAGGATATAAGTTCAAGATACGACTTTGGAGTAGTGTAGCAGTAACGACGAGCTGATTCGAAGTAGTTGATGCTGGCTGTTGTGACCTCTGTGTGCACAAAGGCCATATGTGTAGCGATGTTCCCTCGTACTTCATCATCAATGTCAGCAATTTCAACCAAGAAACGATTTGCTACAGAAACTAGAGCTTCATGGGGCCAGCCGTGGAACCAGTCGAAGGCTGTGCAGTTGACCAGGGCAGGGAACTGTCTGGCCCTGATCCTGAACTTGTCACCCACTGGAGAAAAGCACAAAACGACATGAAGGTTCCTGCATGTTAGCACGTTTTTGCACAGAAGATTTCCAGTCGGACACAGCGCTCCATGCCCTTGAACAAAGGCATGTAACAGACAACAATTCCACAATGCATGTCAATATCTATCTCGCACACTGAAGAGTTCATGATATGTAATGCAGCAGCATGTAGATTTGAAGTTTGGTAAAGCAGTATAAATTTACAGGGGATGTGGAGGGGGAACATGGAGCACTACGCACTTTCTGATCTTCTCAATGAAGAAGTCCCACAGGTTCTCAGGAGTTTCCATGATGCCGGCAGACTTTACATCATTGCGCACAGAATTGGAGAAGTTATCGACATCTTCAGGTGCAAAGAGATCAGCAACGACGCCTGTTGCCAACAGATCGTTGAGGAACACCAGGAAGCGCTCGTTCACAATCTGGTTGTCTGTTAGCAGGAAGGTTACTGGCTGTCCCTTCATTCCAGCCTTGGTGTAAAGCTGAAGCAGGTTTTCCTTGAAATCTGCCACACCATAGGTGGATGATACAGCAATCTGGAAAACATCATAGCCGCAGATGAAGCTGGCAAGTCGAGCAAGGGACTGCTTGCCGCTGCCACCAACACCAACAAGCATAGCATTGCCTCTTGGCAAGGCAATGATGCGGGCAATTCTGCAAACATGCTCCATGGCCTGTTGGAAAAGAACCAAGTTCATGACAGCATTACTGTCGTTGTACTCAGCCAGCTTGTCCTCCAAAATCTTCTTCAGGACGTCGTAAGAAGCCACCTGTAAACACAGCAGGTGCATGGTATGAGGATTTGCATACCATCTCATAGCTTCATTCTTTCAAGACAGGAAAGTCTTGTTTCCGTTGAGTGTGTGAGTACCTGGTTATACAGTGGTGTGTCATCAGCCGTGGCATCAATGAATGATGTAAATAGATTTGGGGCTGCTTGAATCTGATCCTGAGGTTCCTCCTTGAACCAGGTTTTAAGAGTTGCAGTCAGGAACTCGTCGTACTTGTCCAAGTCCGTTTGGTTCACCAACCGGTCTCGGAACACACGCTCACACTCATGCTTCCAAAGCCGTACCACCTTCAGGGAGGCCTTGTAAGTGTCCGTTGTCATTTGCAGGAGACCCTGCAGAGCATGTGATCCGATGCAAGCAAGGATGTATTTGATGGGCATGGGGGCTTGGGGCCAAACTGTCACCTTTTCACAGTTGTTTACGGATACGCAAAGCCAGACATTTTGTTTACCTCGGTACCAGCTGGAAGTATCTGTAGCAAGCTCAAGGGCATACCTGAGTGATGTTGGACATCTCCCGAAGGTTGAACTGGTAGTGGAACTTCACAGACGAAGGAAGGAAATTGTTCATGACTGTCTTATGGAGATCGATGGTGGCATCTGTCAGCTTGCCAGCCATACGGGCCACGTCCGGTTCAAAGGATGACAGGTGGCCACTGATCATCTGGTAGTAGATGGAACGAACTATCTCTGGCCCAGGCATCTGCACGGTTCAATCCTCAACCATGCAGCTCTCCACCACCCAGCACTATTAGTGGACCTTGGAATGTTGCAGACAGAGCAATTCAGAAGAGTTAGAGGACGAAGACGTACCACAATCCCAAAAGTCACGAAGTGGCGTTGCATACGAGGGGTGATCTGGAATGACCCAGCTGTTGGGTTCATTGCTCCCATCAGCTGGCAGTTAACAATATCCTTAAGTACAATCTTCACCTTGTCATACCAACCACCATAGTCCACGTACTGACGCACAATCTCAATTGCGCTCTGCGTGTCATACTTGTCCACGAATGGCATGTTCATGTCATCAATGAAGTAGACAAGGTTCTTGGCGCCAGGAGGGCCAAATCTGACCCCAGACTTCTTCTCCAATGGAGATTCAAGGGTAGGCTGCAGACTTGGGGCGTCACTAAAACTGTTCATGTTGATGACATAACTGGCCATCGCCTCCTGGTCCATGTTCCGTAGCACGTTCATCATGATTGCAGTTTTGCTGGTGCCCGTGTTGCCAACAAACATGCAGTAGTGCCGGTTACTCACAAACGAGTTCAGGAAGTACTTCATGCGCGTGGTCTCCACAGTGTTCACGAACATGTTGCCGAACGGCTCATCACGGTTGTATGTGAACGTGTCAACAATGTCCTCCCATGGTGACATGCTGACAGCACCGTCCTCGTCAGTTTTGACATAGTAGTCATACACCAGACCCTTTTCTGGAAATGGAACTGTTTTCCACTCACTCTGCCACCACATGCTGAACGCCTTGCGGTAGTCTGAGACCTTGTCCTGGAACATGGCACCTCCAAACGCCCACACACATGCGAAGACGAAGTCATGTTCCAGCTTCTTCTTATCAGGTGGTGGTGCATTTCGGACCTGCAGTATGATGTTACTATATCCCTGCTTCCCACCAGTCAGGTGCTAGAAACTGCTGAGAATTAGGCGATTGTGAGCCTGTCAGCATGACTACTGACCACAAGGGACATCCCAAAGGCACACCTGTTCTTTAGGTAGAATGCCATCAAGAATCTTGCACACGATCTGTGCCTGTGCAACAGCGGGTAGCTGTACCACATACTTGAAGTTGCGGCGGCAGTACTCCATTGTGGATTCTACATACTTGTCAAACAGCGCAGAAAGCAAGGGTTTGTACTCTGTTACTTCCAGAGACTCCATCCAGGAGTCCACCACTGGTCTCCAGCCCACATCTTCTGCGTTCACAAAGATGACACCACCTCGAGACACAGTCGCGGGAGAGCAGTGGTTCATGTGGTTGATCTCCAAAAGCAGTCTCATGGAGCCTGTGAGAGGAATACGCTCATTAGATGCCAGGGTGAGCATTTTGTTGTCGTCCATGACAGTATTCATCGACTCGATCCATTCTGCATCTATATCTCCATCCAACACAATCCACTGATGCTTTGGTACGGAATCATTGGCAAAGTTTCGGAAGGTAACACTCATCAACCCCTCCTTCCACTCGCGTGTAGCAGGGTGCAGGTATCCATAGAGCTCATTTCGAGTCACAGCTTTGGGGTTCACAGGTTTGTATACCGTCTTCTCCCCCAGCTCCAACTGTGCATGTCGGAGTGTTTTCCAGATTGCAGTCTTTCCACAGCCTGCAGGTCCAAGAAGGAAGACCGACCAGCGCACGACCAGGATCTCTCGAAGCTGCATGATATATCCATAGCTGTGACCACATGCATATACTGAGTGCCAGAACATATCACTACAAGGACACATTTTTCCATCAAGAACAGCAGATAAAGGAGAATTCGAACTGGTGGTACACAGGAGAGGACAGCTAGACAGCAAATATGCCGAGATACCTGAGAGATCTTGAGGCAGAACATGTCATCCGGCTGGAACTTGAGCTCACGAGCACTTTTCCGACACTGTGACTCAAACACTTTGTCAATAGCACGAGGCACAAGCTCCAGTGTCCGTGGGAAGAGATCATTCAGCAATCCCAAGAAGATGCCTGTGTCATCAGAAGTGAGCTTACCAAGGTTGAAATCTCGCAATGCTCGCAAAAGCACCTGAAAGGGTCAGAGAGCAAGTGAGAATGAATAACCGCGTTGAGAGCAGAGTTATACAAGTGCGTGCTCTCATCAAACAAGTGTGCTGCACCAAAATATAGTAGTCTAGACACCTTGTCCTCAGTAAGTTCTGGAGCATCACGTTTCATGCCACCTGCCACATAGAGTGTGGTCTTAATGGCACGTAGCTTCCAGTCATAGTGCCGAGCCTTGGAAAGCAGATCCTCACAGAGTCTGTAGAGAATAACGAACTTGCGGCTCAGCAGTTTGGACATCTGGAAGCCCTCTGCCATAAGCATAATCTCACAAATGAGGGCTAGGTCCGGCAGGACCATTGAAACCGGCCGGAACAGAGCTTTCAAAGACTCTGGCAGCTCAGCACGGCCAGGGTAACCAGGATTCATAGTAATGAATGCCATAACAGTGGGAAGGAGCTTGATCTCTACCTGCAAAACCAGTTCTGCTAGACTGCTCATATTGACGCACACTGGAAGGTAAACGTAATACAGGCATCGCAACATCAAAGTTCATCTGGAACGGCAGAGTACCCAGGACGGGATTGGTCCCATGACGGACGTGGTATTCAAACCCCCAGGAAGCATGAGGGGCACACCTCCTCGAATGCAAACATCTCTTTTCTTGCACGGATAGCATCAAGGACAGTCTTGTACTGCGTGGAGCACACAGACAGCACAGCAACAGGGATACGATTGAACTCGTCAAAGCAGCCCCATGCACCTGTCTGTGCAAGACCCTTGTAGATCTGACCCATTGCCTTGTAGTCCATCTGATCAGAGCAGTTGAACACATAGCACTGCACCCCCAGAGCTCGAGCAAGATCTTTGGTTGACTCAGTCTTGCCGGTTCCTGCAGGGCCTGCAGGGGCTCCACCTAGCACCAACCGCTGAGCCTGGGTCAGAGTAATATAGCAGCGATCTGTGAGGGGTGTGATACACAGACATCCACAGTTACCGATGTACTCGTAGTTGTATGCGATCTCAGCATCGCAAATGTTGACCTGCAAATCATGTCGATTCGGTTTTGGAAGAGGCAATTCTGCACTGTGTCATCCCTGTATTGGCCTGTTATCTTTGGCCACTTCAGCGACCCAGGTTTACACAGCCTGGGCGGCACAACGTTTGACGTTGAACAAAGATGTCAGCATGATAAGGATGCCAGGTACAAGTGCACACATGGGAGAATCTGGAGGTTCCAGCATGTAATTGAGAAGCATTCTAGTGGGGAGGGTGATACCTGGCACTTCTTCGTCTTCTCGTGCACAACGTAACGAAGTTGAGACTGCCACTGGAAGCAGGTGACGTCTTCAACACGCTCATCAATGAGGCGGCCAAGAACATCCCGTGCATGCACATCAATTGTGCACAGAGTAATGAGTGTTGCACGATCCAGATTCTTCAGAGGCTTGTTAATCTCCACAACAAGATCAGCCAGCTGCGACTTCTGCTTCTCCCATTCAAGCTGCATCGGTGGAGCTCGTTCAAAATTCATGGCAATGATGTTGAACCAATCAGGAGACAGAGCAGCTGAGAATACAATATATCTCATTTTCATGTGAAGCGCTTGCAAACAGATGCATGAACGTGCAAAACAACAGTCTTTACTGATCTGCAAGCACCTTCAAAGCATCTTCATTGCCTTCTTCCAGCTCCTCAAAGGCTTCATTGACTTCCTGAGTGAAGAAAGTTCGTGACACAACGATGGTGTTCTGCGCAGAAAACTCGTAGATCCACTCAGTGGAGCGCTTCATGTTGTCATACGCTGGAATGGCCTTCACATACTCAGCAAACAGTGCCTGCTTCATCGCATCCACAACACTGTTCAGCCATTGCTCCACAGGACCGTCGCATGAGCACTCGCCATCAAACATCACCTGTACAGCACATCATAGTTTGATGGCAGAAGCAACTTAACCCTACGTACATGGCTGCCATACTACTGAATCACAAGTCATGTTTTTACATCATATACAGCCTGCAACATCACAAGTTCCATGATATCTTAGATTGAGTGGGCTGAATGATTGCACATACTCAGCACATAACATGACAAACGTAAACACTTCCAACATACCAGCTTACCTATTTGGGTTACAAGAGGCAACCACAAGGCAAGTTCAGGCACCTCATCATAGATCAACCTACCTGAATGCAACCAACCTCAACAGCCTCTCAATCTTGCAGTTTGCATCCTATTTGTAACGCAGGTTCTGAATGGTAGGAACACATGACCTGGACCCCCTTTCCCCCTTGGATGGAACAGCAACAGCACAAAAAGTTCGAGACATCGCACCTTTTCTCCCTTGGGATCAAACATGGCAAGAGCAGCCTTCGTAGGCTCTCCCTTATCGTTCAAACGGAACTCCATGTTACACACAGAGTCAAAACACTTCGACAAATGTCGCAGGATGAGTTGAGGATTGGAACCCTTGGAGAGAATGTCCAGTAGGTCTGCAGGTGCCACGAAGTAGAACCTGGGGAATGCAATTCGCTTTGTCTCCAGGTAGTCCTGCACACCATCAATATCTCTGAGAGCTACAACTGAATAAACAACCACAACAGTGGATGCAGTTCCAACTTGGTTTTGCTAGAGATCCCAAGAACGCTTGAACCAGCAATTGTTGACACTACGGGCATCTGGGCGTGCTCTTAGGAGGCTGGAAACGATCCCTACCTGCAAAGCCTTTTCACACATCTCCAGCTGGGAGAGCAGGTTGTTGAGTCTCTCATCCCGACCATCAAGGTTGCAGGCCTCTACAACACCTGTGACATCTGGAGCAGACCGCATGAGGTCCTGGAAGTCAGCATTGATAGCATCAAACCGCTTGGAATCCTCTGGAAGCTGCACACGAATGTCAGCACTGCCAATGAAAATACTCTCCAGAGCTTGCCACTTCTTCTGAACATCCCCCCAGCAACTCAATACAGCTTCAACGGTGCCCAGCTTAGTCTGCCAGTCATTCACCAGCTGCTTGAACTTCTCATTGCCCTGCACGAAAGTCAAGGCGAATGCTTACAATCAAACCAGCAAAGTGCCTGTGAGCGAAATTGTCCATCCATGTACATGATGGAGCGTTTTCAGTGTGCTACTTCCGAAATGCGTTCCAAGATCGATAACCATGCACTATGCATGGTAAGACAGGCTACTGTCGCTCTGATGGAGCGCACCTGGACATACTTGCCAGCAGACATGTTTTGCAGAGTGAGGTTGTCTGTTTCCAGGGCCTCTGTTATGGCATCATCTGCGTTCATCTGGAACACATCTGTGTCCTGATACTGAGAGAAGGAGAGGTACAGGCCACTCCATGTGTTGTCAATCTTCTCCAACTGTTTCTCAATGTTGAGCTCCTGCATGCCAACCTCGCTAAACACCATCATTCAGAAGTTTCACTCTCATCAACCAGGACAGGATGATTATAAATAAACATGCTCATGTCAGCTGACCATATTGGCGGATGGGCAAAAGTCTGTCGATCCCACAGCATGTTGCCAACAGGTGGCATACCTTCTGTGCACGATCAACGATTTCTGAGCAGTCATCAACATAGTTGTGCAACCCAAGGTTGAGGAGGTCACCAAGCGAGAACTTGTCATCCTTGACAAAGGTCTTTCCAGTAGCCCGCATGAGTTGCTCCCAATGACGGTCTCGCATCGCAGGGTGTGCAAGGTCCCCAATTAACGGCAGTGCGGTGCTCATGGCCTTCAGTTTCTCTTCCATCAAGCGGTAGACCTCATAGTTACGTACTGCTTTGTTGAGAGATTTGATGTCCTTTTGAAGCTTCTTGGTCTCCTCTGACAAAAATTCTACATCGATTCTGTCCCAAGGAGTCTTGTACCACTCTGCAGACAGGTTAAAACGTTATCATCTTGTGCATGCGTCCGTATGTCATATGTGAACATTATTCAAGTCAGCAGTGCAGGCACATCAAGGCTTTAAGCAGTGAACTGAGCGTCACAGTTAAGAAGGCTGTCCACATCTTCATTCATGGCAAGGGCCGGCTGCTCGCACCAGTGAAGGTGTACATCACGCCACCAACCCAGTCCCAGCAGGACTTCAGGTACCCAAGCTGTTCCCCACAGCGTTGTAGTTTTAGGTATGAAGACACGTTGAGGTCAAACAGGTCCTGCTCCTCCTGAAGTTGTTTGGCATCACATGCGATGACCTCCAAGTTATCGAAGCCCTTGACGTCGAAGCCTGGAACCTTTTTGTGATGGAAGGCGTCAATGATCTCGTATGCAGGTTTGACCTGATCCAGCGTGAGCTCGCCATTCTGCAAAACAAACAACCAGCTCATAATCAGACAGAAACCATTATCAGAACGCCAGTGTCACCAGTCATACAGTGAAAAGTAGTACGCTTGTATTGAGGACCCCACCTTGACATGGAAAGGTGCAGTAGCCTGGAAATGCTCAGAGAAGGCATCTACATTCTTCTGGAAGAAATCACTTCTGCGACGGACTTCCAGCTGCTCAGCAATGACCTTTGCATTCAATGCTTCAATGCGTTGCTTCTTTTTCTTGTCAAGAGCCTTCCAGTTCATAGGCCCGTCTTCTAGTTGATTAACAGTCTCGTCACGCACAGGCACACCGTATCCCTTAAGCACAGCAACAGTCTCCTTCAATGGCTGGAACATTGCCTGGGTACGCTCGTCACGCACACGGATGTCCCGCATGGCTCCCATGATGTCATACAGATTCTTGCGAGCCTGCATAAAACGCACTACTTTGTGTATGCAGTTGATATCGCTCTGCACTAACGCACTCAATTTGTACAAGTCACATCCATGCACTCTTTCAGATTTGATTATTGTTGTTTTCAGGGCATCCTCGTTGAAAAGGAATCACCTGCTCTTCTTGCTCTTTACGCTTGGCAGCCAGCTCTTCTCCTTCAAGGACCTCAGCATCCTCATCCTCTGCCTCACCGGCTTCTCCCTCATCACCAACACGGAGGTCCAGGACTTGATTTGCGGTGCGAGTGAATTGGTATAGCTCTTCCATTTCGTTTACCACCTTGTCCTGCATACAGCACACAAACCTCGCAGAGGTAGATGGAATGCACTGCTTACAGACTGGTACATGGAATGTACTATGTACAGACTGTAACCAATCATGTGCATGTGCCCCCCTATAGTATGGATAAAAATGCTGATATTCTACTATTTTATTCGCCTCGCACATCGTAGAACTGAACAGCAAGCAAGTATCGCTGTCTGTTGATACATTTAATCATATTAGAGGTGAAAAATGAAGTGCTGATTGAGGCATATGATTCATATTCAACAGATCATGGCAGCACACCTGCAAGTACTTGATGTACAGATAACTCCACTTAGACACAAGAGACTCAAGTGACTTTTTCAAAGGCTGAGCTTCCACTCGAACCCAGCCAATGTCCTTGCTAGTCTTCAAAACCCGCATCGCCTTCTCCATGGATTTATACCTCTGTATCTCCTCATCAAAGTCTTTGAGTGACGGTGGAACATCAGCACCAGTTTCTGCAACCATGCAGGGGGAAATGAATTTGGACTTCCAGTGCCAGAGCAGCTTTTGCTGCAACAGACTGTATTCGATGCATCACATCCAAGAGATATACCATACCAGCGCTAAATATTGGGACCGTTGCCTCAAAATGTATGTGGTTCAATTCCAAGTTGGAAAAAACTCTCTTCAGAAAGAAGCGGCACGAAAATTATCGGGTACAACTGTGTCAGAACTGAGGTCAGTCACCCCCTGTAAATGGAAGATATTGCCCAGAAAAATGGCTGCTGGTTCAATGTTTAGCACGTCTTTCGTCTTTCAAGATTCATGGTTTCAATATTTAGCAACGTCATGGTCATGCTTCAATATTTCGCGCGTCACAATATTTAGTGCTGTCACGGTAGGTGAATGAAGCCGAACTTCACACCTGCATTCTTGGTGGTTCTTTCTGTCAGCCAAGACGACAACGACTCTTTCATGTCCTTCTTCCAGAGGTCCTCATACACTGTGAACTCTGCAGCAAACGCTGCACAGCGTTCCCCATTTCGCAAGACAGCATCCTGCAGGTACACACAGCTGTTTGACGCTAAGCTTCACTGACAGGCAAGTACTTTTTCAGTGCAGAGTTCTTATGAGCTGCAGATCACTGTATAGCCTTCGTACCTGAAGGGCACTGAATGCAAACATGACATCGTAGTCTTCCTCTATCTCTCGACCATAGGTACCCTCACCAACGTCCAAACGCTTCATTAGGTCACCTGTGGCAAGGTAGCGCTTGGACCACTGGCTGAACATGTGAAGAACACTCCCTCCTTCATCATCCACCCCATCTACCAGGCCTGGTCTCCAGCAGATCTCATTTCCTTGCAGCAACATCTGTACCTCTACCAAAGGCGGCGTCTCAGTGTCTGGTTTATCAGGTGCCTGCATGAGAGCCAGAATGATAAACTGTCAGTTCATCAAGCTTCCCAGCATGCACATCGCTGTAAATGCTACAGCTTCATGTTCCACAATAATTGTCGGTCAGGTGAGACACAGCATCAACAATAGCTGGGGGAAAATAAATGGCCACAGGGTGGGCAGTGCGTACCAACAACTGTCCAGTCAGATAGTCAAGCGAGGCAACGATGCCCCGCGCAAACCCATCAATAACTATGTTACTCACATAGTCTGTGTAAGCCTTCCAGTCAGCAGGCTCAGGTCGAACAACAAGAGTACGATACGAAGAAGACACATTCTTGCCAATTGCCTTTCCATTATCATTGATAACAGTATGTCGGGCACTGACACTCTTGTCGAATTCCTCCCTGAGTTCACCAAACGTATATGTGCGGTCTGCCTTGCGTTCAAAGAGCAAATTCTCTTCCCATTGCTGGAGAACCTTTCGAGTGCCGTCAACATTTCGCTTGAGCTCGCGCAATATGTCATCCACCTTGTCCATCATCACCTGCATACCAGATCACCCGAGGATGCAGTAACAGTCATGTGAATTCATAATCTGGACTCTGTCCTTCACTAACATAGAAATAAAAACAACATGGGAATAAAGAAAGGAAGTCAGCGGACTTCATATGATGTGATGACATGTGACCGCAAGAGGTCATTTCACTTGCAGAAAGCAACAAAATGCCCCTTCTAAGGCACCAGACTCCTACCTTCACTTCATCGAGGTATTTGTCAATGGTGGGTGAGTTCCAGTCCAGGGTTCTGAGCCCCTCGTCCAGCCTTGCCCGGACATCATCAATCTGTTGACGCACAAGTGGCAGCTCCACTGGGAGAATAGTGCGCTGGATGCGATTCCACACTGCTACCAGGAGCTCAAGTGCACCAATGTGGCGACGGAATGTTTTGGAACGCTCAAAAACACTGCACGCCTCAGCAGGTACGTCAACTCCAAGAGAGAGGAAGTACTTTGTTTCTCGAAGGAGGTTCACCAGTTGAGGATCGAAGTTAACTGCAAGCAGGTGCAGATCGGTGGTATTGTGGGGGTCCATCTTCAGGATCTTCAGCGCAAGCTTCTCGGTGGAGATCTGCAGCACAGGAGCCCCAGTCAGTCGCAACACAACTGGACAAAATGACAAATCACAAGGCAAAGGATGGAGTCAGCACAGGCAACGGAAACAAGGACTGAGAGCTGCACGACGACCTGCAATGGAAACAAGGACTGAGAGCTGCAACATGTCTTCTGGTAAGGACTCAAGAGGTAAAGACAAGACAGCCTGTGACACGCTCACACCTGTGACACCTGACTGACCCATGCCTTCACGTGCTCCTCTTCAAACTCTTTCATTGCCTGGACCAATGCTGTGTGATCTGCAAGAGTACGGCGTGCCTCCTCAGTTTCAATCACAAGTTTGTTGAGGGCACGGATCTTATCCATCGGTGCCTCAATGCGCTCCACGAGGCCACGGACCCATTTGATAGCACCACTATGCTTTGCAGCGTTCTTGGGCAAGACAGGGGTATCCCGAGTATAGTGGAATGCATCTTTGACAGATGCTAGCTCATCGCTATAGTTCAGTAGGAGCTGCATGTGCTTCGCTTCAAGAGCCTGCATTCAGGTTTTGAACAATCAATAGTCCTGTTATGGTTAAAATTCAGCATGTTTCTCTACAACACAAGCGTGACATACGCACGTGACAGACACTCATACACAGTACCTTCAGTGGAGCAGACACAACAGTTGGTAGTTTGGGGCACAGCACAACTCTTGCATTATGGCAGATCAAGTGGCAACTGCAGCATGTGATACGATGGACACTTTCCTGAGAGATCACTTCACGATCCAACAGCCCTTCGAATGAGTCCAGAAGCTTGAAGGTCGCTGTCATGGTGGCACAGTCATCAAAGGCTGTCAACACAACTTGACACAGACGGCGGTCGAGCTCACGCATGACAGCACGGAAGGACTCATTGTCAGCTGCGAATGCAGTAGCTCCGATGTCTATAATGTCATATTCGATGTGGTGCCACTTCTCCATTGTTGTCATGAATTCGTCGTAGATATCTCGAACACCCTGACTCAGTAGCTTGCCTGCAGTACAGTGTCACCTTGTGCCCTAAGCAGCGTTACTGCACAATGCTCTAAACACATGTTCTGCAAACAGGATGCTTGACTTCAGATCTCCACAACAGATTTGTATGCCTCCACACTGCGCAATGCGCTGGGCACTAGGTCGACTTGAATGACAAGACTGATGCCGAATGAGGTGATGTCCAGAACGAGTGGGCAGCATCACACTCAATGCTCTTGGCCAGGCGGGATGTGTAACCGAATATGATAATCGCATTTAGAAGACTTGATGAAGGCAAAACTGTGTGACAGCATCAGGTTGTGACCCACCTTTTGTTCCACCAATCTCAATGCCCCGCTCACCACCCAGCTTGCTGAACTGTAGGCAGGTGAGATTAATCTCTAGCACATGGTGCACACGTTCCATGAACTCATCTAGCCTTCCAAACAGAGTGCTGCTCTGAACCTTCCATTGCCTCTCGGGTGCCTCATCAGCTAGCTGGCCCTTGTAGTCGAAGTAAAAACTCTTGAACGTGCCCAAAACTCGCATGATCATGCGCAAAGTGTCGACAGCCTCTTGGGGTTCCTTTTGATGGAGTCCCTCTCCGGCAGCCATGGCTTTTTCGATCAGAGAGTTGCAGATCTCACGCACAAGTGTAACGATGCGAGTTGGCTGGGCGTAGTACATGCTGTGCTTCCAGATAAGCATTAACGTGTGGAAAACTGGCTTAAACAGTCCAGATATTTCATTGAACTCGTCCCTGTATGATCAGACAGCTGGTGACAATGCTAGAGCGGGTGAATATTCATGTGAACACATCAGCCGGCCTTGTGCAAATCATACACATTCACAAGTATTGATACGGAAAAAAAGCCACTGTACCTGTACAAGACTTTCTCCAACCTCGGCTTCAGAGGAGCGAGGAACTTGACATTGTCATTCGCTCGTGCTTTTGCTTTCTCCACCTCATCAGCCAGCCGAAGATACGCAGGGTGATACGTGGATTGTGCGAGTTTGAGGACAGTCACAATCTTCTGCACATTCTCACCGATTAGCTGTTGTTGAATTGAGTTCAGATTGTTAGCCCGTTCAGTCCAGAAGTTCAGTTCAGTTTCTGGGCCCACATGAAGTCCGTGCTTGAGTGGTTCATCCGGGTCAGACTTCAGCACGTTCTTGATCTGCTTCGTCCAAGTCACAACACAAGACTCCAGGATATGAATGCGATCGTGATCTTCAAGAGTGGCTGGATTCTCTGGATCCAGTGCATCAATGTCTGCAAAACAAAATAGCCATGTTTATACAGTACTCATGCATAAAAAGTTGCAACATGTTCAAGCCAGCTGACAGATCCACGTAAACAATCGAATGTGGGCACAACAAGACGCACACCTGCTGGAAGAGGCAACATTGTCCGACCCTGCATCTGACCAATCGCGACAAACAAGTTCGCAGTGAACTTGTGCAGGGACTCAGACAGCTCCTTTGTGAGAAAGTCAGGCCAGCCAACCTGATTGTCTGCACAAGTCAGGAGTGGAAGGAAGACATGCTTGGTGATGCTCGAAAGAGACTCAAGTGGAGTGTCACTAGAATCCCCGTAAAGTATGTGCTCCTGCATGTTCTCTGGAGTAAGAGTGCACGCTTCACGTTTAAGAAAGTACATCGCCTTCTTCTTGTACTTCTGGGGGGGATGGTTGGCTGCCACGTAATCTCTACCATTCTCAGAATACAAAAGAAGTCGCATGACTGAATCTTTGTTAAGGAAGCTCTCCACATCCTTCCTACAACACAGAGGAGGTGGTGGACATCCAGGTTTGAAACGAGTTTACAGCTCCGGAAGGCATCACAGAACCCCCATCAAGCAAGAAAATAATTCTAGTCACAAGAGTCTGGTCTTCGCTCTCAGGACGAACACTACGAATATTGCAGATCAAGGGCTGGACCGGTTCAGCTCGTACTTGCAATCCCCGTAGGCAATGGTCTTCCAAGCATCATCCTTAAGTTTAAGGGTCGTGCAGACCCGAGACCCAAGCCAGGCGAGCCGTTTATCAGTCTGCCCGTCGCCCATGCTGTCTGGAGCGCCTCGAAAACAGCACCCGTATGACAGAGACCACGAACGTCCCCAATTAGAGTATCAGCGCCTTGCGTGACAGTCTGTTAGAGCAATTCGATGTACACGTGCGACGTGGAGGGCTGTTTAGCAACAGCAAGGAGTTGAGACAGGATATCTGCAGTGAGCCTGTCTAGTATATGCAGTGACAGAACCTAAACATGACATTGTATAGATCTTGTTCACGGCTCGTCTTGCAGCTGGGCACTCCATGAACAAGTCAAGGGTACGCCCTCACCAGCCCTGTGAAACGCGATGTCTTGATCTCTGTTCGTAAAACCTGGACTTGACAACAGCATGGCTTGTTTTTCAGAAGTCAGAGGAGCTTCTTGCAAGTACTTGGCCATGTATGAAACATGCAGTGATATATATTCATGGCCACCATGCACCAAAGAACAGATCTTTGCAAAGCTGTATGTGACCTCCCCACAGACGCCATCCCGTGCCACATTCAAAACAAAAATGATGCTGCGTGTGGTGTCACAGGCGAAGGCCGAGGGCCTTCGCAGCAAGCAGGTTCGATAACAGCAGTTCTACTCGTGACAGCATGACAGCTTCGACACAGCAGCTGGAGAATCTTGCAGCTGAGGTTGCTAGTTTTAATGCCTCCAGTAGAACTGCAGGTCCTCGTCTTGTTGGCATTTTCAAGGTATTGCTTCCTGTCCGCACCACGTTCCTCTTGCGGTCCAGATGGGGCCCAGAAATCAAGCAACATGCAGGAGCCAGAGATAAGAGGAACCACTGTGCCCAAGGACCCGAACCGTTTTCCCCTCAATGCAGTGAACGGCGACTACGCATGCCATATCGTGCCCACAAACTGCACCGTCCGTGACCACCTGAGCAGGTTCAAAGAGAGCAACTTTGTGGACACGAGCACGCACACCAGGTGTTGACATCCTCTCGCTGTGCTCAGGATGTCTGCTGCGAGGCGTTAATATCTGGTGATGTCAGTTTGCACAGCATCACGTGTACTGGTTAATGTCACGTAGTACTGCGTGCAATTCACGGCAACCTTCGCCACAGAAACCAGAAATTGTGCGGCAGTGAAGCAGGTTGCTGAAGTACGTGCGTGCATTTACGTGCAGGTTCTCTTTGTATCCTCCAGATGGTGGAGCCAAGCCAGATATATTGCGTTCAACTCTGCAGAGCCCAATCCGTTACAAGGGCACTGTAGCGAGTGTCACTCCGAATCGTTTATCACATGAAATCACCCGTTATAAGGACACGAGATTGGTTCACATAGTACGCTCTAACAGCTCCTGACCGAGACATAGATGCAACCAACACTCTGTGACAGGGGACACATGTAGACAAAGGATGACCCGGTTGAGAATCTGGGACCTGGTGAAATTCTGTGGGACTGTTGTCCCTACGGCCAGGGGCTTGGCCCCTACAGCAGTCTGACCCCTGCCTCTAAGGGCCTTGCACCTGGGAGGGATCCTGATAGAGCCTCACAACCGTTCACAGCCTGTGAGCGTCCAGATCCTGCACTTGAAGGCCGCACTGCAGGTGCATTGTACCTCTTGGTTGAGCTCGAGTGCTTGTGCGTACTTTGTCCACAGTACATTATCCCAAAACGCACCGTGTAACAATCCATGACTGCAGTGTCCCCAAAAATCTGTCAGGTTGCTCAGTGCATAAAATAGGTCTCCCGCCTTGTCCTGACATGGCGAATTGTACAAGTCATTCTGAAATCACCTGAAGTGCAACATGTCCTATGTACAGTGACAAACACTATTCAATCAGTGTACACCAGCAACTCCCCCCCCAACAACTGTAGCCTCAGCCCTGTCATGTAGCATTTTGTTCCTTCAAGGACGTCAACGTATTCAACTAATTCAAAGACATCAACTCCGCACGTTGTTTCGTGAATGCAGGCTTCGGTCTGCTGTACCGGCCATCCCTTCCAGACTTTCAGGTGTGGCATCGATGTGGATTCTCGACCACAGCACAGTTGCGAGACATCAAGGCAGAAACCTGGGGCAAAAGCACTCGGGAACCAAGGGATCCGGAAGCGGCTCCACCCCAGTATGCTCCCCCCCGCCCGAGTTTTATATACCATACACCGCTGAAGGATACCCCTCACGATTGCTGGGCTGAACATACTGGAGCCTGTGATAATGGCTGTGGTTTGCAGGAAACATGTTCCAGAGTTTGACAAGCGTGGATTTCCAGTTGATGTGTCACGCCAAGCTGAGGCACCTGTGGCTAACGGTGCATGTAGGAGTAGCGAGGGCATGCACATGCGGCCAGCAACATCTTTTGCCTGTGGTACACAGCAGGGCGTAGTCCCACAAGCACGCGCACAAACTGCGGATTCTTTGACTGCCCCTACTTCAAGGTTGAGGGCAGCTAAGTTGTCTCCAAGCAACCTGATCTCATCTGATCTGAATACCAAGGTGCTTAGCACTTGCTCGCTTCGCCATCCATGTTGATGGTCATTTGTGCCTCCTTCTGATACTCAGATTTTCAGATGATACACATCTGCTTTTAACAGACTTCACAGTCGATTCCAAGGTGAGAAGTACATGTTCAACAATCCACGTATCCAGAAGTAGCATGCATGAAAACCCTCCACTCCACTCGAATGGCAGAACAGCAGCATCACGAAAGTCTTCTTTTCCAGCACTTTTGGCCAAAGTGTGATAGTAATTGCTTGTTATCTGCTTTCAACAGAGTACTAACTTGCTTTGGATAAGCGGCAGTGTTTGTGGTTTCAGTATGAAAATAAAAAGATTCCTTGTCTTTGATATCATGTGCTTGCGTATACTTCCGAAATTCTTTCCCGATGGAATCACAAGCACGCCTATTGAATTCCATCCACTCGCCCAAAACTTTTCCTTGTACTGTAGTAGAAGAGAAAAGCCCCCGTTTTCACACATAACAACCTAAGATCTTAGGTTGCTATAATTTTGCCTTCCTCGAGGAGCAGGAGCGCGCCACGCCTGCAGTCCTTTCTTGTAGGGGAACTTCCACAGTGAACAGTGACTGATATGTCAGCCGAACATAATTCTCTAGGTTTTAGTCAAGCTTATTCCTTGGTTCGTTCCTCACAAGGGCTATTGCAGAAAACACACGCTCGTCGTTCACACGTGCAACCACCAGTGCCATGCACAGTGTCATGTAGCGAGTAAAACAAAGTCACTCAAATGCTCTCTGTGTCGCCCTTTCCCAGTGCCTCCCATGTCTACTTACTGATCTTGCTCAACATAGTATGAGTAGTGTACGGCAGGCAAGCGAATAATAAGGCGAACAATACGCAAGAAATGCTGGCGATAACACGCCACCTTATTTTGTATCATCACCTTCACATGGCGATGACATGGGCCTGAATTCTTAAAAGCGTACGGTTGGAGAAAAGAGCGATGCACTTTCAGATCATACAAGAATGTCTCGCCAGAGCGATACACAGGCCAACCACAAACCCTGATAGATGTTTTGGTTTCAGGGTGGAACAAGTTGTTTCCATGATGAATGCTGATAGTATCTTCATCGCGTGCAGTGTTTGTGTGTTGAGTACAGTACCACAAGTTGTTGGCGCTGATATTGTACGGCAGCATGCAGAGGTACTACAGGACGTACGGACAACAGGGTGTGCTGAAGATGGAGAATCAACGGAGCAGGCACGGTACGCGAGGCTTGCGTACAGATGTAAAACCACCCTATGCTGACAGCAGTGCAATGGGACCAGGAGCCCTCGAACCCAGCGTCTATCACCACGATGTCCATGTCACACGGGCTCAAACAGCACCACATGAAAGCAGATGGTGCGGTGCTCATGTGGTGCCCCTGATGGTCACGCACACACATCAGAGACTATCTGCAACACACATTGACTTTGGCAAAGACTCGTAGGCATATTTGCACACTTGTTTCGAAGAAGCACAGTGACAGTTTCATCGAGCACAGTGTGATAATGCAGAACATAGAACGTGATCAGGTACAGGAATCCAGTAGCGCGCTGTGGATGCAGGAGCACAAACAAACTACAACCATTGGTACGTGTGGAAGCAGTGCAGCAAGTGCGCAGGGCCCGGCAAGCCTATCTAGAGGAGCAGCGCTGTGCCCGAGCAATGGAAATAGCAACAGCATCCCGCTCTCGTGTGTACAGTCAGCAGCAAGATGTTCTTGGTTGTCAGCTAACACCCCCCGAGTTTCACAGGAGGGAGTGTACTGCCCGCGTGACTGTCATTACAGCTTAGTTGCATGGCGTAATCAGTCGTGTTCTCACATGAACAGCATGTTTCTTCGCTGGACACTTCATTGTGCTTGGACCGGTGCACATGAATCGTTGGGAATATGTAACACCGAAATGGCAACAGTGAAAGAGGGGGGGGAAATCTGTTCGAGCAATTGTTGTTCCTGTAATTGTTGCATAGTTCCGCCCCTCCGTTGTATTTCCACAACATAGTTCATTCTGTACGGGAGAGGTAAAGTACATTGGGAACGCTTCCATGCTTGTGTCGGCTTCATTAATTTACATCATTGCATGCTTGACTGGCTACTCATTTCTGCTGCACTGCAAAATGAACTATTCTTCAACACCACCAAGTTGCCCATAACGACTTGGACCTGCTTCCGGCGCAGACTGCTTGGGGAAGTTGCACCTGAACCTAGCCCTTGTGCATCGGTACTGTCAATATTCACGCGGTGCCGGCAGCCCACGGCATCAGCAAATATGCTGGTTACAAGTACGCAGTACATACGCTCTAAGCCAACAACTTGGTGCCAGTATCAGGGAGACACATGGTCGAGGAACGGACAGTAACAACCAAGCCGCAAGCTAGCAGACAAGAATGAAAAGAATGAACACATAAATACAAATCAACAATGATTGTACTCAACAGAACATCAGCGGGCCCAGATTTCAAAACTCCCGCTATCCTTGCGACTCAGCTAGTAGTAGTAGTAGCTGAGTGCTACTACTCAGCTAGTAGTAGATGAGCATCAGCACGCAGCTGAGCACAAGGCAGAGCACCCCAGCCCGCAGCAGCCAGAGGGGCTGCAGGAATTAGTTCACCTTTGCAGAAGCCGTATGGGCGTATGCAGCCGCACTTTCCTTTTTCCCACCCATTGAAACGGCACTGTAGCCTTCCACAGAAGACAGCTTGCCGGTTTGGCCATCGAATGGAACGCCAGTGGCATCTGCCATAGGCTGAGAGAAAGCATAGCCTGCCTGCACAAAACACAAGCCCTCAGCTGCTAGACGCTAGATCCTCCACAGCAAGCACGGTCCAGTTTGATATACTCGCAACGATACAAGTTTAGCGAGTGTTGCATGCTGAATTGGCAAGCACCCGAACAGAAACATGATGATCCATATCTGCAATGAAATATGTCACAGAGCAGATTCCTGTTTCAGTTCAGCCAGAAACAGAATATCCTGCAGCACTGCCACCAACAGAAGCATCTGCTGCTAGCATATTGATGCAAAAGTGTTCACCTTCGTGACAGATTTCGGAGCTGCGGGTTTGCAAGCCAAACGCTGCCTGTTCCAAGCAGTGTATGCGAAGTACATCCGAAAAAACATCAAATCAGATGCACGCTTGCACATTCAGAAACATGAAGTCTGAAACATTCAGTTTGAAGTCCTCCTACCTGGCTTGGTGGGCTTGCACAGCAGCAGCACATGCAGCATGGGATCGTGGCGATGATGAATGAGATGATGCTCAGGGCCAGGCAAGCACTGATCGTCTTCCACTTGCAGTCCTGAAGCTCTGCAAACCACCACTGCGAGATCTGAGTACGTTGCTCAAATATGCATACTTCGAGATAGAGCAGTAGATCAAGCATGAATGCTACGAGAATCCAAACTGGAGCTGGATCAGGATCCATCATCAAGTAGCATTCAGAACCATGGAAAGAACTGTTGGGCACCATGGAAAGAACTGTTGGGCAGAACTGTTGGGCTGCAGCTGTTTTGAGGTGTGAAGCTGCAACAAAGTCCACACCGGGCTCCAGCGCCGCATGCCCAGTGAAAGATGTAACCCTGACTGATAGTCTGGGAGGATGAAAGCAAAGGACGTTGACACTGAGGGATGCAGCAAACTCATGAACGGGTATCTAACATCTGTGTGACAAGAGCGTGAGCTTGCACTTCAGAGCTTATCCACAACAGAAAAATAGAACAAAGTAAATGTCTTGGTCGAAAATCAGCCACCCGACCACTCATACAGGCCTATGAAGATAGCCAAACGCCAGAGATACTGCTCAGAAGACAACAACGCAAATGAAAGATGCTGAACCATCTGACTTCATATTTCAGACATGAACGTTCTTTTTATCTTGCTAGTGGCTCCTACTTAAGCTCGGTTGTCTGGCTCTTCTAAGTTGTACACAGATCTTCTCGCTCTTGTCTGTCACAAAAATGAGATCACGTCTATGGATCCGAGCACAGGAGTAGAGGCAGTGCACAGAAAAGATCATCGGAACAGCGAAGGAAAACATTCATGCACAACAACCCACGTGACAAAAACAGAGCAAGATTGCTCTTAACTGTGGTGTCAAATTTCGTGACACAAACGGTCTGCACGTCTGCGCACCTAGCTCTGACAAGTCTGGATCATCTGTGTTGTTCGAGTCATCACCACTAGGCTCTTTGATCGAAAAAGTCTTGTGATCAACGCAACCAGACCCATCCTTGTAGCACAACTTGCACTTGGTGATCTGGGCCACGTAGGAGACCAGCAGCACTATGCTCAGAGCCAGGAACACCAAGGCAGAGCACCACCTCATCTTGCCACCTGAAGTTCCACATCCTGCGTACCCCATTCTTCTGGATGCTTCTGAGGTTGGACTGCATGCATACATCCTGTCCGAACTGTACTATGCCCCACCCCTGCTTACTTGACATACATCCAACACCCGTTTCAGGGCACCACGACCGAATTCCGTAAAGCTGAGCCGAATAAACAAACGTACTTGTACACGTACATGGCTTCTGTGGCGGTAACACTTCACGCTGTTCATTGTAGTGCCAGAACGGAGCTTCACCATACTAAATTGACTGTCTAGAGTTGTCTTGCATCGAGAAAGCGCTGCTGTGTTGCTGTGTACATGATTAGGCCTGTGCCAATGTACGATTGTGCATTTGCCACATCGTACATTTTCACACACCTAACGAATCAAAGTTTGCAGGGGATGTAGTACCCATCAAAGAGTGTTAAAATCCCCATCGAAAGGATGATATACGAAAGTATACGTCTTCTCAACTGCCCTCCGTATAATCTCACGTTCCCTCCGTAGATTGGGCCAGGCATATTTAGGACATATATATATATATGCGTCATAAATATGCCTGGCCCAATCTACGGAGGGAACGT
>JAUMHD010000002.1:196308-217991 GCA_032359135.1 Ulvella scutata
CCCCCCCCCCCCCCCCCCCCCCCCCCCCCCCCCCCCCCCCCCCCCCCCCCCCCCCCCCCCCCCCCCCCCCCCGGCAGCAAACCTTGAGCTGCAAGTCCATAAGCGAGTTCTCGTGGACGGTCCAGTGGGAGTTCTCCATGGCGGCACAATCCCCGAAGGTACGGACAGACAGCAGCACCATCACACAGCCAGTGCCCTCCTCCAGCAGCGCCGCAACCGTCTCCTTCTCCACCTGGCCCTTGTACGCTGCCTTCAGGACCTGCTCCTCGTTCAAGTCGAACATATTCAGCAGGGCGGGAGCAAGCCTGCTCTTGAGCCTGTTCTGGATTTCCCCTGGTGGCAACCTCGTCGCGAACGAGTCCACCAGCTCCTGCGCATGCGAGTGTGCATGGAATCGTGTGGGACGCAGCAAGATACATGATGCTCATCGGCCTCGACTGCGTGCAGCTGCGCGCCATTCCGTAACGCTCACGCATGCACGCATGCATGCACAGACTAGCAGGGTTCAGGAGCGCACGTCGAAGAGGTCGCCGGGGGTGTCCCGGATTTTCCAGGAGCAGTGCCCGTCCTCGTATTCAAGCACGTGGTCGTAGCTCTCGCGTGTGAAGGACTCGGTGCCGTTGCCAGCGCCCGCCACGATCTCCAGTTGACCCGCCAGCGCTGACGCAACGGTGATTATGAAACTGCTCTTGCCCACTCCCACGGGCCCCGTCACGCACACCGTGCTGTTCTCCACTCGGTTGTTTGCGTTGAATTTCCCAACGCGCTGAGCCAGCTGCCGCACGCTCTGCATGCGCTGGCGCCACTGAGTTGCTGCGCTAATCATAGCTTCGCGTCAACAAAACAGTCGAAACGTGCTAGTACACAATTGGCTTGCAAGCCGGGAACAGCTTACCAGCACGCTCGCTTTCTCCAGACCGAATTCCATGTGGCCGGCCATTATGTTGTGCACTGGTGCTCTCTAGATGTGCGGTGTGGAGTGTTGCAAGTGAGGCTGGGAACAATGCGCAATTTTTTTGCAACAATGACAAACAGTAATACTGCCACTCACTCTCCCAGTAGCATGGCAACTCTGTGGGACACGCAGGAGCATGCTATTCAAGGGGGCACCATTGCAAGGACATTGTTTGCAGCAACGTTAATGCGTGATTCGGCCACCGACAACCAAATTGTCTCCCATTTTGTGGAGACATCTCAAAGGGCGGTCGACACCCTGAGCCGACATTTGCAATGCATTTGCTCTAGGCGCAGTCAAGCCTCAGTGCCTCTTCATGCACCTGCTGCTGACCATTTGTGATACTACTACATCGTGCGACAGCACAGAAGCAGTGGGCAAGTCTGCTCAACTGCGCACGCTGTACCGAAACCGGTGAGTGCTCGCAGCTTCTGATCTCATGATCCAGATCTAAGTAATGCAGGTATCACCAAGGGATTGTCTCCAGGTGATGGCGGGCGCCTTTGGAGACGTCTTCCCGCAAGCTGAAGGCGCCGACACTCGACTGTTCAAATAGCACGATGGCGGCAAGGCGGTGGCTATAGCTGTACAACATGTACACGTCAGCCAAGGCGGAGATCGTTCTAACGACAACTTCGATATCGACAGAGTGCCGCTTTGGCGTTGGCAAGCAACTGCGTAATTGATTTTGTCTCCTGCTCCCATGGCATCTGTTGGTTATTCAACATAATATTGTGAATTTCGAAAAGACAAAATGGGTGCCTGTTTTAAAAGTAACTTAGCAAATACTATTAAATAAGCAAACGCAAAACGTTTCGGCTGTGTAAAAGTTTGTATTCGGCCTCCACAAGGATGCAGATGCGTCTGTCACTTTCCTACGCTTTCTGAAGAAGTGCATGCCGCCTAACAGTGCATTTTCAATTTTTCAATCAATGCACATGTGGCGAAGTGCTCCTGGCCACAGCACTCTCGACTGCGGACCCCCCAACACACTTTTGTTGCCGTTGTGGCTCTTCGATGGAATGTTGGTCTTGTGAAAGTGTTTTGGTGTAGCCAAAGTTCTTGGTGCCCGTATCTGGGCTGTGCCCAGTTGCATGGCCCCCAGCTGCCGAGGCACAGCGGCCAGCTGTGGGATGTATACTGTACTTTGCCTTTTTACGTGAGCGTTTTTGCTTTGTAACACATTCGTTTTAGAGCGAGGTGCTCGCCACACACTGGTTCATTCAAGCTTCCATGCTCTATTGGGCAGCTGCACTGCCAGGGAGGCACGCAGGCCGCAAAACGAACTCACGACTCAGACAAATTTTCATTGCTGCGGCAGGCTCTATGGATTGCAGATCATCTTGCTCCCAAAGCTGAAAGACTGGCCCACAGCTCCCTGCAGGCATATACACGCATCTTCCAGCATCCGCGGCTTCACATGGTCATGCTCTGCAACAGCCAAGGTCTACCACGCCTCGCGGGAGATGAAGAGGATCCTGCTTGGGGGGGGGGGGGGGGGTGTCCTCAGAAAGTGTCATGCATGGCACACCGTTGCCTCACCCAGCCTTCATGCATGTGGCTCACACAGCCAGGCCTGCACACTCTCACAAGCGCTCATGAGCACTGCAACTACTAAAAGAGCCTCTGCATCCAGAAAGACACAACTCGTGCATTCACAGCAACAGTTGGCTGCCAAAGAATACCACAGGGGCAGGCAAAGTCCCACTGGCAGCATGCCGCTCAGCAGCGGCGCCGCACCTGGGCAGCGAGGGCGGCCAGCGCGGGTGCGTTGAGCCTCTGGCAGAGCATGCTCGGCTGCTCAGGATCAGCGAGTCGTGGGATGTACCAGTCCACGCACTTGCCTGCTGCCTCCATCCTGGCGTAGGCCCCCTCGCTGCACATGTCCCTGGCTGCTGGCGGCGGCCCATGTAGTACCGAACTGATGACGTGCAGGAACACGATGCATGTCGAGGCTGCTGTGCCGCGGCCTGCACACAAATCAGCCTCCTCAGATGCGCTGTGCATGCATGTAGATGTTTTTCTAGTACATGAGCCATTCTTTGGAGTTGGCCCTGTAACTTTACACACATTATAGATTGCAACTGTGTGGTTGATCAGCAGATGCGATGGTGGGCAGAGTGGCTTTGAGACTCTCAGCAGAAATAAAAGGCAATGATGGCATGCTGCAGGTGGCTTTGGCAGCATGCGGAGGAGGGCGGCCACCTGTGAGGGCTGCAGAGCTGAGGATGCGTGTGGGATCAAGGCGTTGCGGGGGCATGTGTAGCACCACCGACCATCTCGCTTTTGACTGCACCCAGTTGACCTTCAGCTGGGAACCATGATGGTTGAGCACTGCGACGTGGGCCTTGAAGCTCTCTTGCATGGGCTGTGGCACCCCCTTGGCCTCCAGCTTGCCGTCCACTGCACCAACTAACAGCCACACATAGTTGCTCAGTCACCTATGAAACTCTTGCAGCCACGCACGGGCCCAAGACTGCTGCAATCCTGTGGGCGTCCCTGATGCCATGTGCTGCAGGCATGCTGGTGGCTGTTCAATGGATACGCATTAAAACAGTTTATACGCATCAGGCCATGCCGTAGTAGTCTGATCATTGATCCTGTACAAGTTCAATGATCACTGGTTGTACACAGATGTGCGTGCAACCAGAGACCAGGTGGGCCATGGGCAACAACGCCATGAGGCGGGCATGGGGCGGTGCCTCTGCAGTTTGATGGAAAGTGGCACAGCAGGAGATGAGCCCACACACCTGACAGCAGCGCCTGTGCGCACTCCTGTGGCCGATCGTGAGCAGCAGAAACGTATACGCTTGCGTCTGGGCTGCGACTTGCGTCAGGTGTGGTCGAAGGATACTCTGGAAGAGGCAACCTGGCTTTTCTCTCGATCCAGTCCAGCAGTGTTGAGAGGAAAGGTACCACAGGTGATGCGTACCGTAGTACTCCGCATGCTGTGGAAACACATCCTAGTATAATCCGGGATATCATAGGGCAGCCACTGTCACGTTTGCCACAGCAGCACCTGGTGGAGAAATCACAACAGCCCGTCATCTACGGCCTCTCTGGCGCGTTCGGTAGTATGATATGTGTTGATGGGCAGTGCTGTACGCGAGCCAGCTGAGAGAACTGCACGACAAAACTGCTGTTATCCCAAAGCTGATGTGGCCCAATGCAGGAGCCATCTAACCCGACACCATCTCAACGCAGCATGCATCGCAGAGGAGTTGGACGGGCTTCGCTCTTAACGAAGTCTCGATGTCTCGAACGTCTCCAAGAGCAGATAAGAGCGCCCCGCTGCCATATGGAGACAATATGGGAGCATCTCGGAGCTGTGCCAACATCAATGACCTTGGCACGCCCTGCGTGAAGCGGCAACGTGGATAACAGACTTGCGCGCCATGGCGTCAGCTGGCGCCCCCTTGACCCCCTTGGACCCACTTGGACACCCAGAGTTTTCTCTTGCAAGCTCTTGGCAGCGATGTTGAAGTCCTCTAATTTATGTTGCTGTGTGTGTCTGAAAACCAGAGCCGAGCAGTTGTCTCCAGCAGATTGACAGGTGGACAACTGTCGACATATGTCGGCACTTTCCACATGCAGGGAGACAATTTTGTTTTCGGCCATCAGCCTCACTGACACTTGATCCACCTCAGAGCAATCACACCCATGTAAATACAGTGCTCCTGCTGCTGTTGCTTCAGTGCCGCTGTTGATGTTGCACCGCAGCCCCATCTCGAGCGTTGGCTATTAATTATAAGCATCCACATCGATATCCGCTGAACCTACAGTACTAGTAGCATCCAGATTCCGTGCGCAGCGCAACAAACGTCTCAGGATGGCTGAACGCATGCGTATAGGACTTGAGGACGCCAGCACGGAGGTGCGTCGCGCATGCAGTGTTCGATTATGATCGCCATGGTCAGTATACATCCTGGTGGCAGCCTGTCGATCGCGACAGGGTGGATCCGACATCACCAGCGCGTGCAGAGCGTGCGGAAGCTAGCGAGGCGTATAGGGACATTCAACAAGAAAAACCGATTCGCGAACAGTACGGTGTGCGTGACGGGGTCTGTGGGAGTGGGCAAGAGTTCCTTTATTGTCACAGTTGCCTCTGCCTTGACCGGCCACCTGGAGCTCGTGGCGGGCGCCGGCACCGGCACGAGCTCCTTCACACGCGATAGCCACGACCATGTGCTTGAATACGAGGACGAGTACTGCTCCTGGAAGATCCGGGACACCCCCGGTGACTTCTTCGACGTGCGCTCTTCTACCCTTACGTTATTATCGACGAGGCCCATGCATATTTATGCTTCTTGGACAATAATGAATCCGTGCAGGAGCTGGTGGATGCACGGGATACAAGGCTGTCTCCGGCAGAGATCCAGAGAAAGCTCAAGAACCCGATCGCGCCCGAACTCCTCCATTTCAACGAGGAGGAGGTCCTGAAGGCGGCGTACAAGAGCCAGGTGCAGAAGGAGACGGTGGCGGCGCTGCTGGAGGAGGGCACTGGCTGTGTGATGGTGCTGCTGTCCGCCCGCACCTTTGGGGACTGTACCACCATGGAGAACTCGCACTGGAGCGTCCACGAGAACTCCACTCTGGACCTGCAGCTCAAGGTGTTCCCCCCCCCCCCCCCCCCACTCCACCTCACCCACTGACTGCGGCTCCAACGTTTTGAACAAACACCATCCACTGCAGCACCCCCGGAACGGCTCGCGCAGTATGTGCACTGTACAGCTGAGTGCTCCTTACGATGCTCTGAGTGCCTCATTTTTTGCATCACAAGCCACCCATGTCAATTGTAATTTGTATATTTTGTATTTATTGATAATCCTTACAAACCGAAAAGTTTTTATTGATAATTTAGTTATTATATTAGCGTTCTGTGCACACAGTCCCCAACCTACGCACACAGTCCCCATGCAAGCCGCCCCATGCCATCCTGCCTCCAGACTCCCAGTTCTGACCCCCCAACACCAGGATGGACATGACCACTCCGGCATGAAGCAGTCACGTGGGCGCATGCATGCAGGTGCTGAAGTGGCTGCACACAACACTGCATTCGCACTCACACATCTCCGGCAAGGGGATGCGAGTGATCTGTGTGTTGACTCAGACGGACGTGCTGGACGAGGAGGTGAAGCAGGACACTGCCAACGTGGAGACGTCTGCGGCGGTGCTGCAGATGAGGCAGTGTGTGGCGCAGAAGGCCGGGCTGCCCCTCAACCAGGTGCCCTCCTGCGACTCCATGCAGCACCACACACCCATGCATGCACTCATAAGAATATTTCTTTTCTGCACTGATGTATGAGTGAGGCAGCACCCTTCATGCCATCCCTGGTGCAGTTGCCTGTGTCATGCTTGCTTGCTGGCGGCCTTGTTACCCCGCTTACCAGGATGTATTCGCAGCATAGATGTCTCTCCCCTGCACAAGCAGCTGCTCCCGTTTTCCAACCCCAAACAAGCGCTGCTGATGTTGGCACGTTCTCTTTTCACATGCATGCAGCACAGTCCCTCACCACATGTGGCCACACCGCACAGGTGGATGTAGCTATGATCTGTGGTGGGGAGTGGTGCGTTGCATGAATCCCCCCCCCGACCGACGTTACGGCAGCGCATGCAGGTGTGGCCGAGTGTGAGCCTGGTGGAAACGGCAGAGCCATCACAGCGTGCAGCGCTGTGCTACCTGTCGCTGTACGTCATGTCCCAGGCCTTGAGCGCCACCAAGCACTTCACCCCGGCGCCCGCACCTGCACGCCAAGACAGCTTCCGCGAAGACTCTGAAGTAGGCTACGATGTGCTTGCTGACACTCCCAGCCTTTCAAGGAAGCCAGCGCATGCCTCGTGATGCTGCGGTTCACACTGACATTCCACTGCCCCAAAAGGTGGCATGAAGAACCACATTGCGTGGCACGTGGGTGCAAGTGCACTCTGATACTCGTTCTTATCGAGCTTGACATACAAACTTTGCTTTCCTGTTGAAAGTGAGAGTGTGACGAGGGCCTCCTGCATAGCTCTGCTGTGTGGGGCGCAGGCCTGTGGGCTGCGTGGAAGCTGTGTGGCTGCTGCAGTGTTGCTTGTGTATTTCTTGAAGGTTTAAAGCTGCATTTCTTGAAGATTGAATTGATTGAAGATACATCTGAAATTGTAAGGTCACTTGAAAAGATCCATATGCGTGCCCCCTGATCCAGTGAACTTGGTGGTGTGTCTGGGAGGAAGGCCACCATCCCTGCGGTCTGCGCAATCTCACGCAGGCCCCTGCTCTGTGTCACTGCCTGTGGCTGCACCAGCAATGCAATGTCAAATGACACGAAGAAACTGGGAAGCTACATGCCGCGACCCCCTTCATCCTCTGCATGCATACACTCCACGTGCTCTGCGTCCCAGCATTTGGAGGGTGCCCCATGCCACGCACTCAGCCAGTGCCACATGTACATGGACAAGCTGTCAGGTTCACGCCAACACCGTTTTCATGCAAGCACCATGCAGCAAATGTTCGCTTAGTGTATGAGCCCCCCCCGAGGTGCGCAGTGCAGCATGCCCTGCTGTGTGGTATCTCACACGCGATGTTTCTACAGGCGTGTGCACGCAATCAAGGATTGACCTACGTTTCCGGCTGAGACCTTGTTGTTAACGCCGACGCATCGCTCATGAGGCGTGTGCGCCTGCACACCCGCGACTGCACTATCAAAACACGCACACGAGTTCACGATACCGACACACTGCACAGCAGTGGACTGAGGTTACAAGATCTACGAAGAGCCCTCACAGCAGCTCACATCTGCACCGGCTACAGCGACTGCGCTACACACGGCCTAGGCGGCGATGCCAGCAGTCACGGCCTCGAGGTCATCACCATGCTCGGGAGTCTTGCAGTTCCGTGCCGCGGTGGCGAACACCTGGCCGGGGTCCCGCTGGGACAGTGGGCCACGGTTGCCGAGCACCTGCAGAGGGGGGCACATGATCAGCTGCCACTTGCAGGTAGGATTGTCCGTGCGCGCCATGCCACTGTCAGTGGAGCACCACACAATGCCGCAGCGATGGCGTGAGGAGCAGGCTAGCAGACATGCAGGGAACCAGGGTGATGAACAATACAAAGGACATGTACTTGTGGCCTATTCTGTGCTAGTACGAATGTAGTTCCACTTCTGGCGAGAGACCACACGAAGTGGCGGGAGAGTGATGACTTGGGTGAGTGACGAGGGGCGCTGTCTGCTGCTGCCCGCCCATGAGCATAGTGGGCTGACATTGTGAGCCCATGTTCAAGGGCCCACCATTTCAATATGATCAGCTGTTCTGGCTGTAAAGAACACTGCCCTTATGTGAGAGGCGAGGAGGAAGGGGGTTCAGAGGGCACACCCGGGCGTGAGTTCCGCAGTTGAGCATGCGGCCCTCCTGCTTCCACTGCACGTAGTCTTCGCGGTTGAAAGGTGTGAAGCCCCAGTTACGGGACTCCACGATCTTCTGGCGACCAGGGAACTTGAACTTAGCACGGCGCAGGGCCTCAGTGGCCTGCATGCCTCGCACACTCACCACACTGCACGACTTCTTGCCTCCAGCGAAGAAACAGGAAGCACAATTTTTAGTGAAACAAGTAAGTACTGTACGCTGATTCGCCCCAGAGCCCCGCAGCTAGCACATATAGAATGTGTGAAGGTGGTGATAACTCGCGCTCACCACATCACACCATCCCAGAATCACCACATCACACCACACGCAGCCCAGAACAGGAAGTTGGATTACAAGTGGAACGTACGAGATGGACGTGCTGGGGCTTGACGCGGACAGACATCAGGATCTGGCCAATTCCGACACGAGCTGCTGTGCCATAAGCCTTGCCATAAGCCCCACGCATGCCAGTTTGGAGCCTATCAGCTCCAGCACACGTAAGCATTTTGTTGATGCGCAACACTGAGAAGGGGTGAACGCGCATACGGATGTGGTAAGCCTCCTTTCCTGCATTCTTGATGAGGTACTTGTTGCATGCCACACGGGCAGCCTCTAGAGCTTCAGAGCAGATATTCTCTTTCTCCCACCTGCAAATAAGGAAGACAGTGGAAATCAGAAGCTGAGAGGTTGTGCAAGTGATGTGATCATCAGTCTCGTCAGCTGTTGGGCTGATGGCTCATCCAGACCCAAAGATCAACCAGGCGGTGGGAGCGCACGAGACCATGTGAACACAAGCTGGAAACATATCCACAGAAAACCTCTTCATTCCGCAGTCGAAGATACGGATCTTGGAGTCCGGTACACCACGGTTGTACCTCGACTTCGGGTACGGCTTGTTCTTGATCTGACGGTAGCATCTTGCCGGACCTGAAACACAAGAGTAGTCGTTTACATATCTCTGTATCTCTGTGAGGCAGCCTTGGCGTGAGAAAATTGTGGTGCTGTGCGAACTGGAACGTACGCCGCCCCATGTTGACCCGCTTCGTGGATGCCTGCACGAACAATGCACAAAAGGGAAAGAATGGAGGGCGTGTGTCGTTTTTATGCACATGGCTACCCTGTTTTCACTGCACATAATCGTGCTGGAGAGGAGAGTGAGGGGGGGCCTCGGCGCGGCGGACGATTGGCATGGTGCTCCATGGTGCAGAGCATGTCGTCGAATTTGGCAAAGCGTCAAGTGTGATTGCGACGTTTTTGCGACATAGGAGTTTGTTCGTCGGGTTCATTGTCGAGCATGGCATCTTATTAGCAGTGAATCGATCATAGGTTCCAGCTTTGGTGTTGCTATAAGAGCGAGTTGTTCCCTTTACTTGATTTGATAACTGTTCTTCCGTCGAACCTGTTCAACCATTCAAAGAATGCTTAGACACGCAGCAAAGATGGCACAATCCATCTCATCAGAGTATGCATCAGCTATGCAGTCTATTGCGGTGCCTGCTAGTCGAATTGTCCAGACCACTGCGTACGATGTGGACCAGGCAACGAACATCAAGTGGCACGAGACGATGGTGAGCCGCGGCGACAAGGAGCGCATCCTGAACCAGAAGGGATGTGTTCTCTGGTTCACAGGCCTCTCTGGTTCAGGCAAATCTACTGTTGCGTGCACTCTTGAGCACGCGCTTGCGTCCCAGGGCAAAACGACAGTGCTGCTTGATGGGGACAACGTGCGCCATGGACTGAACAAGAACCTCGGGTTCTCTCCCGATGACCGTGTTGAGAACATTAGGCGCATTGGTGAAGTGTCCAAGCTGTTCGCGGATGCCGGCATTATCACCCTCGTGTCGTTCATTTCCCCTTACATCAAGGACAGAGAAGCTGTGCGCGAGCGTTGCGGTGATGATTTCAACGAGGTTTACATGAAAATTCCAATCTCTGTTTGTGAGGAGCGTGATCCCAAGGGCCTGTACAAGAAGGCGCGAGCTGGACAGATTAAGGGTTTCACAGGGATTGACGACCCATATGAGGAGCCGACCAGCCCTGAGATTACAGTTACAGTCCAGGACGAAGGTGGCGTGATGCAGTCTCCAGAGGACATGGCAACCAAGATTCTTAAGTTCCTTGAGACAAAAGGTCTGTTGAAGGCATAGGAGTACACAGCTGACAGCTCTGTGATCCTAGTTTCTCTGCATCAAGAAATTGGCACCATCGAAGGTGATAATACGAGAAGTTGTACTAGTAGACGAAGCGCTTGGAAAAGCCGCTTGTTTCCATGCTAGATTGTTGATGGTAGCTACTATTGTGCTTGTCCTTGCTGGGGGCATCCCGCCGTGATGCATGCACAGTTTGTAAAACATGCTTCTGCTCACACCGTGCTCGAATAATGCACTTGCTTGTTGTTTGCCTCAACAGCTTAGGCACATGCTTGTCTCAACTGGCATCGTTACACCACAGACGTCATGTCATGACAACACAGAGGTCATGTCACAATCCGCGAGCTCGCTTTCGGAGCAAGCTCAGCCTAGAGCTGGACTTCACGGCTGTAACGATCCATTGCAAACCCTCCAGTATTCCCATGCCATGATGTGCACTGACAGGTTGCACTCGATGGGGCCTTGTGTCCACCTTGCCCAAGCCTAGCTCATTTGCTACACCAGAGGGTCCCAGGCTCCCTGCCAGGTCCTGCACACGGTACCAGTCGCCTGCCAGGTCACTCCGAATCGATACTTTTGCAACAGCAGAACAACGCGTGTCTATCCTCCTACCGAAAGAGTTGCACGAACCATACAATAGCACAATTTGAAATGAAAACAGTACCTGTTTGTTCGCTAACACCAGCAGAGGTGCTCCGTTCAGGTCTCTGTGCCCCAGCACCTTGTCAAGCGCAGCTTTGGACTCGTGCAGCCTATCTGAATCTGCTGCATCGACCACAAAGACTATGGCATGAGCCTCGTCGAAGTACTTGTCCCATATACTGCGCAAACCAACTTGCCCACCCAAGTCCCAGAAGATCAACAAGCAGTTGTGAGCTTCGATGCGCCCAACATTGAGACCCACTGTGGGCAAGATCTTGTCCCACTCCAGGCCCGGCAGTCCATGCATCTCTTTCATTTTCTCTAATAGGGTGGTCTTCCCCGCTTTGTCCAGGCCGAGAATCAGGATGTGCAGTTCTTCCTTCCTCAAAGCATGCTCCAAACAGCCATGAATGAGACCAAACATAATGAGCTAGCTCCGCTTGACCAACAAAGCAAGAAACAGAAAGGATATGTCGATATGATGCCGCCCAAGAACAGCAGGAGAACCAAAAATGGGAGTTTAGTACTTGAGAAGCATTCGAGAGCGTGCTGGTGCACTGATCAATGACTGCGTGCACCTGCTGCACAATATATGGGCTATGCCAAAAAAACTTGAAGCTATTGACTGCGTGATGGACGAGAGTGCTTGCTGTTCGAAGGTACAGATCGTGGGTTCAGTTCAAAGGGCCAGAATGCTGAGGATCAGTGCACTCATGTGAATACGACTCTTGCTTATATGCACGTTTCTCCCAGGCATGAACAGATACTGGGTCATGCACCACTGGCCAGTGCTGGTTCGCATCAGGATGCATGCCATGCGTGCAAGCGGTGCACCACATGAACACGCTGCTCGGTTGGCCGATTGACAAGAATAAGGTATGTTGACACGCTGCACTGTTGCTCTGCTCTTTGGAGCATTGAGTGTTCTGTGGGGAATTCGGACCGTGCGCTGTGTCCTGGAAGAATGCGAGTTGCAGCTCGACTTGCAGCTGGGGCCGTAAATGCTATAAATCTTTCTTTGTTTCCGGCCAGGCTTGGGAGCCACTGCTGTCCGATCGCTGGAGCTGAAAGGTCGCAAGGTTTGCGGCCCATCTGCTTCCCTGGCCCTCGTTGAAACTGTAGCAGCTGAAGCTGACAGCAACTTCTATGAAACTCTCCATGTAGGCATCTTGTATGTGGTGTGCAATGAGGGTAGAATGCCAAAGAGCACCCAAAGCAGAATCCAGCTCTGCAGATGAGACAACCGCATGTTTCCGTCCGCATATCCCATGATACGGACACCATAATGTTGTGCAGTTTCGCGATGCCATGGGCTGTTAGCGAAGTCTGCTCTGTCTGCAGGGATAGTCAGTGCAAGGAGTACTTTTTTTACCAAGGCACTTAGGTCAGAATGGTTACAGCTTCCGGGCAAAGGGCATGCCATCGCTTGTTCCTTCCATACCACTGTACGTTCAGAGTCAGTTCTCTCCGATCAGCCTCCGCTGACACAGTTGGAATCAGGCGTCCCGCACAAGCAAACGGCAACAGGAGTGCAAGCGAACGACCATCCTTTTGCAAGCAATGACAATCCACTCATGGAGAACGCAGATAAGAATGACGTCATTATCATGGACGTAGCCGGTAGCAGGCCGCCCAAGCCTGAATTAGTAGCAGCATACTTGTCACCAGTGAGAGCTCTTTCTTTGCTTGCTTCCGTTCGAACACTCTTCTGGAGTGCTGTGACTGCATACCTTTGCACTCTAAAGTTCACAATATGATGTTTATGTGCATTTGCGAAATTGGAATTTCCTGGCCCTACGTGATGGTTGTGCATCACCAAACAGTCAGCAGGCCGTCGCTGCAGGGCTCAGGAAACTTGTAGTAGCTGGCAGGCTGCACGTTACCCAACATGAAGTCTAGTGTATTGAATCTGTTTATGAGCACGGGAGTGATGGTTTGGTGAACACGGCTGTTGATCAGGAGGCTTGGCATGTGCAGGAGCACTTCAGCGCAGCAGAAAAGTACAAGTGGCGCAAGCACGAGCTCATCAAGGAACTGCAGGAGTTTGAGCACGACACAGGCACCATTCCCGTACAGATCGGGCTGCTATCTGAGCGCATCTCTTACCTGACCAAGCACACTCTCACGCACAGAAAGGACCATTCCGGCCGCAGGGGCCTCCTCATTCTGCTTTCAAAGCGCCGCAAGATGCTCAAGCACCTCCGCAAGAAGGACTTTGCTGCCTATGTGAAGGTGGGCAGCCACTCCACTGCCTCTAATTGCACTCTGAGCTTGAGTTCACACTTGACTTGTGCACGATGATGCAAGGGAATAGAAATCGCGATGCTCTCCCATGCTCTACGAGTCACGGTAGCACATCAACTGTGGAACAGACCCAAGTCTGGTACAGATCACTGCACCCTGGCCTCAGATACAACCCACACCTGCTGCCGTAGTCAGTGCATGGGCGGTGAGAGCACACCATGCAGACATGCTGCTTGTTGCAGTGAGTGTCCTCATGCGGGGGTGTGTCTATGTCTCCCATGCAATGTGGAGGTATTTTAGACATCGTCCACAGTCCATGGGCATTGTCCCCATGGATTGAATGACGCACATGTGTGCGAGCAGGTGCTCCGGAGGTTTGACCTGAAGGACAACTACTACCAGTCTGGCTTCGGAGAAAAGTATAGAGTGGGAGCCAACTTGAAGTGGACACCCGACCAGACTGACAGGCAGGCGCTGCCTGCTCCTGGTGTGCTGCGGGAGCGGCTTCTGGAGCATATCCAGCGGCACAGAATAAAGAAATTCAAGGTGGGGTCCAAGGTGTTGACTAGAAAGAAGAAACTGGCGCATGAAAGGTCGAAGGAGCTGATTAGAAACCGTATGTTGAAGCTGCAAGAGGGGTGGGAGAAGAGGCCGTCTGCGAAGGGAGAGTCTGGGTTCGTGGTAGTTGAGAATGAGGCAGCGGATACCTGGGCGAAGAGGCTGCAAGCTGCGAAGAAGTTCATGCCTGACGAGTTGAGTAGGCCGGAGTTCGAGCTGCAGCGGCTTGCGGCAGCTGCACAGCGCAAAGAGCTGGATGATGAGGGTCTGAATTCTTTCAGGAAGCTCCGGGCTGAGCAGCGCCAGACGCAGAGGAGGAAGCAGCGGGAGGAGAAGGAGGCGCTGAGGAACACGGTGCTGAAAAAGTATCGCAACCCATTTCGAAGTTCTGGGGTAGATTCGTTTGAGTCGTGAGTTCAGCGTGATGTGCATTTTGCGAGGTTTTGGTGAACATTGTCAGGACAGTCGATGTATGCACGTAGAGTAGTGTAAAGAGTGCTACGAAGCATGTGCCGTGCACAATTTTGCAATTGTTTTTATGGCGGTGAGCTGTACATGTGCACATAGCTTTCCTCAGTGCATTTCCACTTCCATGCACCAATCGTCAGCGCTGCAAGGCCGCATGCGGCACATGTTGTTGTGGCATCCGTCTACAAACGCAACAAGTCATGTAGTTTGTAGAGATGATTTTCTTTTTGTTGTCAATTCTGCCAGTAGAAATTGAGGCCTTCGGTTGATGGCCTGAGTCGCTGGTTAGGAGCTAGAGAGCACGCAGCTATTGATTGTTCAAAGCAGCGCTAAGTGTCCAGCACTAACGCTTGGAGGGCATAGATTGTCCATGTACGCCGGTTTCACGTCGTCATGTCGGATTCGGATGATGATTCAGACGGCCCTCCCACCCTCATCCCCATCGGCCTCGATGCAACCGAGCAGAAACAGGTCAAGCCTGACGAGTCTCAGCAACAAGCCCTCAAACCTGTCATTGGCAAGCAGTTCGAACGCCAAGTGCCAGTTACGTTAATTACTGGCTATCTAGGTGTGGCATGCTGCTGTAGTCCACAGAAGTTCCCTGCGAGAGGCAGCATCTTTCATACAGCAGAGGCAAACATACAGCATTTGCCACCAACTGGCTGGTTCTTGTTTCAGCGTGTTACACAAGCAGCATTGCAGCTCTCTCTATGTTTCAACTTCGGATTGTACACACTCATTCGCAGGTGCCGGCAAGAGTACCCTTGTACAGAACATCCTCACTGAGAAGCACGGCTTCCGCGTGGCTGTGATTCTCAATGAGGTTGGCTCAGAACGGGGCATTGAAAAGGCAATGTTGCAAGACGAGGCTGGTGAGGTTGCCAAAGTAAACGAGTGGGTGGAGCTCACGAATGGTTGCCTGTGCTGCTCAGTAAAAGACGACTTTGTGAATGCGCTGGAGTCCTTGATGCTGCAGCAGGTCTGTTCTCTACTGAAGAGTAACAAATAATACCTCGCTGCTTTCGCCAATACTGTATGGATGACATGGTGAAAGCACCTCCGCATCTATGTACCTGGAATAAGGCACGAGGACCCCATAGTACCTCTAGTGCACAGGTGGGGTGTGGAATGTGACTGCCCCATCGTAAGCGATTCTGTCACTGAGGTAATGAATCATTGGATTTTGAGCCTGCATGTGACAACAGGAATGATTTACTTGACATGTCGATGTGGGTGCTGATTCTTGACCAAAGAAGAGAGGTCCACAGGTACCCTAGAAGTGCGCTCAGCAGTGAGCGCGGCAGCCGCATCGACAATGTGACTGATTTTGATCACAGACTTGAACTGTGAGTTGTGCCCATTGGTAGGCCCAGACACTTGTCTGTGAAGTGCAGTGCATCCGAATGAACGCAATCTCGGAAGAGCTGGTCTATCAGGGTGCTGAGGCCAAAGCCTCTCCTGTATATGGCCTGGTTAATGATTAACTCTAGTGTAGAGGTATTCTTCTGACTGCATGCAATGTCCCTTCCGTGTGTGCAGGCCGTGTTCGACTACATTCTCATTGAAACCACGGGCCTCGCAGACCCTGGGCCTGTTGCAGCGGCACTGTGGACTGATGAGGAGGTGGAGGCAGGTGTGGCATTCCTGTTTGCCTGGCTTGAATGTTGTGAAGGGATGCAAAGTCGGTGTGGGCGACGATTGAAACCTGCTGTGTGATTCTGGTTGTTCGCTAGAAAGCATGGCAATGTGACAGTGCTTGTGGCATCTCGTAGTTGGATTGATACCGTGATTGGTCTTAGCATTGGCCTTGAACTCAGCCTCCGGCCTGTTGGCGTTAAGTGCTTTGCCACGAGGTCCTGGATTCGAATCCCGGTCCGGCCACAGCCACCTCTCGTCTTTTCTTCGAGCTTCTGAGCCGGGCGCGTAAAGGGTCTCTGGTGGTTTCCCCTTTATATAATGATATGAATTTCGCCACTGTGGCGCTGAGGCCGAAGCTCAAACTGAGTATGGCGTAGTCCACGAATAGTTTATTCATCTATTGTTATGATGCCACGACTGCACCAGAAATGTCTGGTACACCCTCGCCAAGGCTCAATGCATTGTGCCAAACCCCCGGTTCCGGAGGGTGTGCGCGTGGGGGGGGGGGGCACAAGATGGAGCATTGCAATGATCCATCTTGTTGTTGTTTCTGAGCAGGTGTCGTGTTTTTGGCGTTCACGGTGGTAGCACTTCTCTGAGAGACTCCTTACAATTTCAGTCATTGGATGACAGCAGAATGTCTACAGTTGGCGTCCGTTGGTGCCATCGCGAGGCATCTCAAACCGAGCAATTTGGTTCTGCTCCTGTTTTGGCCATGCCCATTTGTTGTGATGCATGTGTTTGTCGGCAGCGTGTGCTTCGTCGATGCGTTCGCCCAATGTACATCGTTGCTGTATCTGCATGCACTACTTCTCGCATTCAGGCATACTGTAACATACTACAGTAAGTGCTGCGACAACGCGCTGTACGCTCGGGCCTCGTCACTGTACCGTCTTGTTGACCCAGGAGCTCACTGATTGTCTTGCGATACTGTTTGCTCGAAGAGTCTGATTTCGGTATCCACCGTGTCCGATACGTACACCTTCTCCTGTGTGAGAGAGGCATTGAAGCTTTTGCATGACAGCAGATCGCTGCTCTGCGTGCACTCTGTTCAGGATCTGGTACCACACTGAGCAGCTGATTCGAACTTTGCATCGCGCTTGTACGCATCTCGTGCCATGTTCTCCCACTCAGCACATCATGTTTATATACTGACCGCGTGCCTGCTTTCTTTCTGTCGCGTTGTTGGAAACCAGAGACTCTGCCTGAACGAGTCGCTGCTCTTCATGCTAACATCCGCAAGTATAAACGCCCAGATCATAATACAGCGTACATTTCATGCTACAATAGAAAGGATTGTGCCAAGTTGGCTGCCACAGCTGCATGCAACGTGTTGTAAGCTGTGCAGGTGTTGTTCTGGACTGCATCGTGACTGTGGTCGATGCTAAACACATCCAACGGCAGCTCGCGGGAAACCGTGCTGTTCCCGTTGAATCCTCTCTTCCATCAGCAGGAACCGGCAGTTTCAAAGCAAGTAGAGGAGCCCTTCATCCAGATCAACGCTCAAGTCCTCCTGGACACACTGAGCCCTCTGACAGAGATATGCAGGGGCCAGCACAACAATTCCCAGCCCCTTCTCCTCCCCCACCGCAGCCTATTCAGGATGGCAGCACATGCGCTGCTGATGTTCACCCTGCTGTCTCTAGTCACACTGGGGCTGGTGTCCACCACGATGCTGTGCCTGGCCATCATGCCGCTGATGTTCGTGACAGCAGTCACCCCAGTGCGCCCCATAGCGAGCCAAGTGCTGCAGCTCCTGATAGCTTTCATTCTCAACCTGGCCGTGCTTGCCCGGCTCCTGCTGGTGACGCTGTTGGCACTGTAGCCCACCCCACCACTGCAGCTGATGCCGCAAGCGGCCGCAGCCCCCCCGCGCACGAAGCTGCCACTCCCCAACAGGACCTCGCCTCGGCCGTAAACGAAGCACAGAAGCAGGTGGCGTACGCGGACGTGATACTGCTGAACAAGGCAGACCTCGTGTCCGCCGATGAGCTTGCAGCTGTGCGGCACTCCTTGAGAAGACACAACTCTGCAGCTAAAGTGGTGCCGTGTGTTAGGAGCCGTGTTCCGCTGGACAGCATCCTGAACACCGGCGCTTACCGTGGCCTGGGCCCCTCCCTGGATGTGGCAGGCCCTCCACACAGCCCAGATCAGGAGCCGTGTCACACCTGTGGCCACAGCACGCACGACTGCGCCGCACACCATAGTTGCAGTGATGAGGGTCAAGCATGCGCCGCAGAAGGCCCCCTCAGGTGCCGCAGCTGCTGTGCTCTTGGGAATGCATGCAAACAACTAAGTAGGAATGCATTCCAACACAGGTCTGCAGGAGCGGTGCTCTGTGCAGTGCGCAGCTGCCTTGTTGTATAGTTCCGTGTTGTGGGCATGTGACACACCTGTTGTGAATGATTGTGCGCTGTGGAGCGCCTCGCTGCATTGCAACTTCCACAGCCCCTTGCCCACGCACATGTGTGCAAGTGCGTGGTGCATCATGCGTCTGTGGCTTGTCAGCTGCTACGCAGCCTGACACATCGCATGTTCATGCAGTCGCTGGGTTCATGCAGTCGCTGCCTGTCTGTGCCCGGATGCCAGCTATGCATGGCCAGATAGCTGCCAGCAGTGCACCGCTGCAGAGCCCCGCATGTCCAAAGTGCTAGGCCACTCGCGCACAGCACTTTGATCGTCTGAATATATGCGCTGTGCTACAGTTAGCATGCACCATGCAGGTCGCAGCAGGCGGCACAGGAACAGCACCTAAGCCATGATCCAGACGTTACCACAATCACCCTGCGGCTCGCGCAGCCTGTGGCCTTGGAAGGCTTCAAGGACTGGATGGACTCGCTGCTGTGGGAAAGCACCAGCAAGCTGGACATCTTCCGAATCAAGGGGCTGCTCTGCGTGCAGGGCTCGGCCACCAAGCACGGCGTGCAGGTGCCCCCGCCCCCCTTTCTCTCGCACTGTGTCGGTATTCTGTGACAGTAGAAGCTTGTGCCGCATGTGCAATTTGCTTGACAGAATTTGATGTGAATGCAGCTTATATCCGTTCCTGCGACTCAAATTCAAACTGCCTCAGCGTCAGCGCCTTGGCTAGGGCCAGATGGTGATGCGCAACACAGCACAGCATCGACTGCTGCATATTGGTTTTCATGTTGACGCACCCTCTCGATCGAAACTGTAGTTCGCACTTGTGATGCTGGAGGCTGCCCTGTGCAGGCTGTGCATGAGCTGTACGAGGTGGTGGAAGGGGGCCGCTGGGCAGCAGGGGAGGATCGCAGCACAAGGATTGTGGTAATCGGCCGGTTCCTCAACGAAGCCTCCTTGCTGGCCTCTCTGACAGCCGCCTGCCTGCCTTGCTAGCTGCTCATGTGTTGCGCATGCGTGGTATTTGAGGGACTCGCCAGGCCAGCTTCCAGTCGTCTGCGCGGTCCCTTCAAGTTGCCAGCAATGCTGCATGTTATGGAGGCTGGTCCGTTTGGTTTGCCCTAGCGTGGAGTATATTCATTAATTAGTGTTGCTGGTCGTGGTTACTCGATGGTGAAACAGGAACACAAGCAATAATGTTTTCCAGCTCATCATAGTATGGTGACATTTTGGAGACGTTCTGTCTTGCGGAGTGATCAATGCTGCGGTGCCATGTGATGGCTGTCAATTTTGTAATGTTACATCTGATGTTCTGTCCAGCTGGTCGGACTGTGGTTGGTCGCGCATCGTTCGATAGCACCACTATCCCTCAATTGTGCCAGCGCAGGAGACATCGCCTTCAGTATTCACGCCATGGCAGAACATTTGCAAGGACTCCAGTTGCAGTTCACGGCAAGAGTTTGGTTGTCAATTGGAAACGTTTTGAAACAGGCCGATACTCAAAGCTTCATGATACCACTGTCCATGGCACAGACACAAAGAACAAATTTGACTAAATCTTCCCCGTCAGATGTCGGGGAATCAGTACTCTGCTGTAATCTAGCTTGGTTCGCGCGCACTCTGTAACTGTGCACGATGCCAGATGGTGATGATATGGATTTCAATTCTCACGCAGAGACGTACACAGCGGACCCGTTTGTGAGCGAGTTTGGACAGAAAGCATATGACAATCTCAATACCAATTTTCCCAGCATAGTGCCGTTGGGGCCGGGCACGACAGCAATGGATTTCGGCACTGGAGGAGGTAAGTACTGTTCGTGACCAGGGCCACCTCGACCCATCTCACTGTGTGGGTATTATGCATTGTCGCATGGATTCCGTTGGAGGATGTTATTTGTACGTCAGTAAACGTGCAGTGTCCAGCTGATTGAAGCACCACTTCGCGCCTGGCAGTGCCAAGAGGACGTAGGAATCCTCAGGCAACTGCAAAAACAAACTTACGCTGCTAGAGGAACATTATAGAACGAGTCTCTGTGTTAAACAAGCAACATCCGCTCCAGGGTTTCTGAGTCGCAGCTTGTGCAGGTAATGTAGCCTTCCGCTTGAGCGCGCAGGGCGTCGAGAAGGTTGTGGCTTTAGACCCCGCGGAGAACATGATTAAGGTGGTCGACAGGCGAATTCTCGCAGATAGTGTGAAAGGCGTGACCTCTTTCGTGGGTACTTGTGAGGACTACGTTCTCGCTGTATCAATAGATGTTTCGAACAGCGGCGCAGAAGTACATACTGCAGGCCCGCAATCTCCGACCGTAAGGTGCGACGTTGCATCGCATACGTCTGATGATCAATTTGCCTGGGTGATAGTTCTGTGCTCAGCAATACATCTCTGTTGCAGTACCCACAATACACTTCGAATCCAGGTCAGTACGTTCGGGCCCTGCAGTACTGCAGGCAAAAGCTTGCTAACTCAGGTTTAAAATATGTTCTCTGCAGGTCAGAAGGCTGCGTACATAAAGATTCCGACGGTGGAGATGTCAACCAGCCTACCCCACTACCACATTCGTTCGACTTGATAACTGCATCAAGTGTTCTTGCGTTTGTGGACGACAAAACCGCGACTTTGCAATGTTTGAAGACACTTTTACGTGGGAAAGACAGCCACATAGTGCACTGGGACTGGGTTGCCTCGTCTTCTGATGAATCTGCAGGAGGGTTCACACTTCAGGGCGTCAGAAAGCTCCATACCGAGTGTGGCTTGGAAACTGTGTCTTGTGATGTGTGCTTCAATTTCATGGGCATGGACGTGCTGCTGGGAATCGCAAAATCAGCCTAGCAGGTGCAGTGGACGGGGTATACAGGCGGCGAATAACCATGCTGGGGTCCAGTTGACACGAAGTTCATGGATTTAGTTGGTGCGTTGCGTTGAAGTGATTCAGTGTATCATAGTGAACAGTTGAGGTTCGAACAGTTTGAGCACTGCCTGATCAGGTTTATCATGTTGCTCGCAATGTAGAGGATGTAAAGAGCCACCAGGGGTACTCTCAGACCCACGCACCTCCCACTCCGACCTCCCCCCTCCTCTGAGCGTGACCTCCTTCTTCTTTGCATTCTTGCCCAGTGAGCCCCCCCCCCCTCGGCCCCTCAAGCGCCTCAGCCCTCTCCGGCGCCAACGTCCCACAACCCCGTTCATCCTCCGGTGCTCCGCATTCCTGCTCCTGACTGCATGTTGATGGCCCACTCCCGCGCCCTCGACCCCCTGTCCTTCCTCCGGGGGGGGGGGGGGGGGGGGG
>JAUMHD010000002.1:218059-231146 GCA_032359135.1 Ulvella scutata
CGACCCCCTGTCCTTCCTCCGGCGCCCCCCCCCCCCCCCCCACTCCAGGTTCCTGGCCCCTGCCCGCTCCAATCGCCTCCTTTGGCCAGCCTGTGGCCGCTCAGGTGTCCTCCTGCTGTGGGCTCTCCTGGTAGTGTTTCTCGGGGGCTGCCCCTGGTGGTTCCTCGCTTGCAGCACTGGCCCGCGCCGTCTGATCTGCGCTGTGGTGTTTTACCGTTATGCTGCTTACGTGTGGTGCTTGGGTGTAGGTGTTTGGCACTGTCTCGCCGTGGCTGACTGTTTGGTTTGTCCTTCCTAACTTGGTGCGCTTCGTGGGAGGTGTTGCTTGTTGTGGTCTCTGTTTTGCTGCTTGGTGTCAGATGCACTGTGTGCTTCAGTGCCGCGCCACCATCGATGTAATTTCACCACAAGACAGACCTTACCAGAGCAACTAGCCCGAAAGCATCCAGCGCTACAGCAAAAACCCCAAGCACCTACACACAAGCATCCCAGATCAGCAGCGCCGTTGTAGTGTTCCTATGTGCGGAATGCTGTTCTGCGAGCACGATGTTCCCTGTAGCTTACTCACCCTCTCAGTGGCACACCTGCGCAGCCAGAAGCAGCACTACACTTTGTAGAGGAAGGGCTGGATCCGCGCTGTATAGAATGGCGACAAGCTGCAGCGTTCGTGGCTGCATCAGGAACGCCCTGTCATGTCGCGAGACTGTGTATCTGATGTTCATGTACTGCGGCCAACGTGCCCAGCACAGTGGGGGCAGTACAGTGTGCCTCCTCTCACCTACTGGTGGGACAGGGTTGCCCCCAGTGTGCTGCACTGATTACTGCCGCAACTGTCTATGCCATTGTGTTTCACCACAACTGAAACGTTCTGGACCTTCTTTTTTACAGCCTGTCCCTCTCAGACTGATGTGCACGGCACCCGCAAGTCTGTACTGTACAGTCTAGACACGAATCGCTGACATCGACGAAGTAACCATGCAACCTGCCACCGCCTCTACATCTAACGTGCCATGCACCCGCTTAGTATGGACCCTGCTCTCGTCATCTTGTCCAACAGCATGTGAGCCTGCCCACTGCATGCGCCCCTACACACCTGAATATTGCATACGCAACTTTTGGCTATGCCCCCCTGCCCCCACCCGCATCCGTGTGTGCCAATTGCGCAACCTGATGTCACCCCCCCATAGGCCCATGGCGGAGCGTCCAAGCCTCGAAGTTGTTGACACCTGCAATATGCATGGTGTGAGCCGCCTGCTCATGCATGATGTATGCACCTGTCCTGCAACTGGTGGCATTCATCGCACACATGCACAGCAGAAGGCCCGCTCACGTGGAGGGCAGAAAGAAAGTGGGAAACAACACGCATCAGCACATCTGACAGCGGCTGTGGTTCTGCTGCTGCGGCACAGAGCTGCGGCACGCTCACGTGGTCGCACACATGCATCATACGCCGGTACTTGCACAGACTACTGCAAAATGGGGGGCTCAACATGGGGGGCTCCCCACCCAGGCACCCCCCCGCAAGCAGCAGCCGCAGGCAACCTGATCGCCCAAGCAGACCATCACTGACCAGGCAGGTCACGCCCGCATGCATGCACGCTGTCAGTCTCATACCCACCCTCTGATGCTGCCACTCCGCCCCCCACGTAGCGTGCAGCGGCCACGCACACAAGCAGCCTGCACCTCCAACGGGCCAGCAGCTGCTGCAACCACCACATGCGGAGGCAATCACACCCCTGTGGCCACCACCTACTGCTTAGGCTTCAGCGGGATGCGGTCGCTGATCTGCCCCTGGCCGTCGTACTCCGCAACGATCCGCTTCGCAAACTCTGGGGTCTGCCGCGCCGCCCTGGTGCCCCCCCACGCGCGCTGCACGGCAAGGTGGTTGCGGATGTAGTGGTAGTCGATGCTGTACTTGGCAAACTCCACCCCCTTCGGCCCCACCTGCACCGGCACTTCAATCTTCAGCTCACATGCACACCTCGCACGATTTCCAGGTTGCTAGCAACGCTCACATCCCCACTCAAGTGCTGCAGAAATTGCAAACTGCATGTGGTGGTGTTGATGGCACCCTGGGTCTGCTTTGACTCCACACATGGGGCGCCGGGGAGGGGGGTGCATGCATGCATACCTTTTCCACAACCCATGCAAGAATGTTCCCGAGCCAGCGCGGCATGGGGTCAGGGCCTTCCCCGAGCTTGGCGGTGTCGTCCGCGAGAGCGGTCTGCATCACCAGCTGCCTGCGGTCACCTGTAGACATTGTGGGGCTGGTCTCCAGCGCCGCACCTGCGCTGTTCAGCAGCTCGCGGCCCCGCTCATTTCGCACCTGCAGCCACACGCAGCAGATCATGCACAGCCAACCAACTGGTGCGTCACGGCCCTCAGGCACTAGCACGCCCGCAGCGCTAGAAGCAGACACCTTGTACGGAAGCATCCAGAACGTACTGTGACAACTTGCTGGTGCTCGGTCATGTTGACCCCCTGCCACGGCACGCCCATGTAGCCCACGACGAGGTCGGCCGCCGCGTTGGGGTAGTCGAAGCATGTGTAGCAGGAGGGCGCGATGACATTGTTGAGGTCGTTGGCGGGCAGGCAGAAGTACGGCACGTACTCGAAGTGGCCGTCCGTGTGCTTGATGTGCACCCTGTAGTCCTGCATGCATGTGCGGTGCTGGAAAACTGTTGAAGGTGTGGGTGCTTGGCAAGCAGCCGCGCTTGTGCGCTCATGCATGCGTTTGTCGCAGCCAATGGATGTGTATTCAGCAGGAGCAGCAGCAGGGGTAGATGTTCTGCCTGTGTGGTGATCGATACAAGACTGTAGGGACAGAAGGCCACTCGGTATGGACACGATGTGGGGGTGTGTGTGTGTGGGGGGCGGGGGGGGTGTGCAAGCTGCGCCGCCTTTGAACACGGCACCGGCAGGGATGCAGCGCGCCAGCGTGCCCGCGGGCGGCGCACCTGCATGAACTCGTAGTGCAGCGCGGTGTCAGGGGTGGCGCTGGCGGCGTTGAGGAACTTGTCGAGCCCCTCCCGCTTGCCGTTGTCCACGCAGTTGGTGCCCATCACATACAGCTTCTTCACCGGCAGGTGCTTCTCCACGGACCGCAGCGCCTGCACCTGGCAGCCCACCCCGATGAACAGAAGCTTCTCTACCTGCACCCCACTGCCACCATGAGGCGGCCTGCCTCGCCCACTGCAGCAGCAAGCACTCCCACACACACACGCAACCTCACAGGCACAGCATCGTTCCTACCGGCGGCCTATGGTATGCTTGAAGCATTGCCTGTGGTATGCTTGAAGCATTATCACAACAGTATGTGGTGAAAATATTACAGGCAACCAGGTGTGCAAAGGAAGGTGGCAGCTGGTAAGCAGCGCAGCACGCAGTATGGTACGGAATAGCGCGCCATGTCGGGGGTCACCCGTGTCCACACTGCTTCTAAATAAACCGGAGCCGCCCAACACACAGCTATTCAACGTACATGAAACATGCATTGGATGCATGCGTGCCTGCAGGGCTTCAACTGTCGCGAGGACATTCAAGTTTGGAGAGATGCATGGCTTCACCCCTCTGGCGGCCAGAATGTCCTCCTTGCTGGTGGCCACCATAGGCTTGGGCTTGAGCCTGCAAGAATGCATGCTGCCCTGAGAAATTGAACAGAGTCAAAACCACACGACAACATGTTTGCCATGCACACGTTGTGCACATATTGCGCAGGTGATATCAATGAATGATATCAATGAAGCCATGCTGGCTGACACGACAACTGCATTGTTTCGATCCAGAGGCTGCTATGGTTGCTGCAACAGAGCCCTGCCACAGGCACTCAGCAGCCGCACCAGCTTGTGTGCATTTGCGGGGACGAGGGAAAGGGAAAGCACAAGGGAGCAGACGTAGCATATAGGTACTGAAATGCAGTGCTCATTTCAAGATTGCATAGAGAAATGGCCACCGTTGTGAGATGCTCAGTTTCTTGTTCCTGTTGGCGCCGTGTGGCTGCTGTCAGTGTGAGGCGGTCAGCGTGAGCAGCTTGCTCCAATGGCAAGGTGAGTGTACGGCACCTGTCATTTTCATCCGATTGCACGCAAACTACGGCGTCGACTGCGCCAGATTCGAGCATGCTGATGGCGATCTTGGTGACTATCCCTGTCCACTGCGCGCCATCAATTCCAGGCACATTACGGGCGTACAACATCTCATCCACTACTCCAAACCGCAGCTCGTCCTCATCATCGAGGTCTCTCTCCCTTCCGTGCACTTGCTGCTCTAACTGTGGGATCTTGGCCATGCCTGCAGGGGAGAGGTGCGGATCTCTGTAGCTTGTCGAAGCAGCTGTCACAGTTGTAGTGTTGAGCCCCGTTACGCATATTGAGAGCAATATCAAGGATGAATGGCTTCCTCAGGGAACAGCGTGCACTACTGATACATGAACACAAGTTTGTACAGGAATGGTTGAACTTGGAGCGGCTTCTTTCCCATCTCAGTGAGAATGCATGCCTCAGTGAAGTAACAGGAACATTCCATCTGCGGGGTAAAGTTCGTAGTTCGTTGCTAGACTTTTTGATGGGACCCCATCTGACACATCAGCACAGGTGGCGAAACGTCAGAGAATGCGTACCATCACCAAGAAAAGCGCACGCCTCTTTCACATGGGCAATATAATATGTGTCACACAGTCCACAGTTGCTGCAGAACTCTTTCGCAGGGTACGAACTGCCTGGCTTGATCGGCTTGCTCACCTCTCTCCAGTTCTTCTTCTCCTTCGCAGCTCCCACAGCCTGACACACATTCAAAGCACGAAACGAACTTTTATTACACCTACGTGTGATACGGTTGGGCGCGTGCATGTTTCCTCGGGGTTGGGGTTTGAAGGAAGAGCGATTCTAGCTGCAGCAATTGACCACGCTATGCACACATTATACTGCAACGTGTAGCATCACGAACTAGTAACAGCTCAAACAGTGTGCCTGATTGCAGTCGGTAGCGCCATTGCTCGTGTCTGATCTTCAGGTTGGTTGACATGCAATTGTGCCAGTGTGCCATGCACACAAGGGGTCTGGCTCAACAGATTGGGTCCCGGTGCATGCAGGTAAACACGCCTACGCCTCTCAGAGACAAGAAGGACGCTCAGTGAGGAAATGTATTCGTTTTCATCCATCCGTATTTGCCTGTCACGTTCCTGGTGTGCTGGTAGGCAGCCTCTGTCTCACCTTCCAACTGTGATTAGCGCACTCTGAGTAGCTGTCGCAACCATGGATGACGAAGACTTTCAGATCGACCTCGGTTTCGGTGCGTGCTGCAATGTGCTGGCGTTGCGTCCACAGCGCTTCCATGCAGTGAAATGCAAGCGCCGACACAGTTTACAGCAGTTTGCTGGATGTCGCAAAACAATATTATGGCAATCATCAGCTGGTTTGTTTGAATGATGCATGTGAGGGCGCTCAGCTCACACCAACTGAGGGACCGCAGTGCTCAGAGCACATGTCCAAAACACTGGTCAAGAAGTAGGACCTGAAAGTAGCACATGTTGCAGATGAAGAAGCTGAAGCTGAAGTGGCAGCAGATGTTAAGGTCGAGGCTCAGGACGAGGACGCACAGCAAGCCAAGCCTGAAGTAAAGGAAGAACTAGATGGCCCCAAGAAGATGCATGGTGGCAACGAGAGCCGCCCTAGACGAGAGCAGATCGGTACTGTTGTCCACGTGACGGATATGTCGTGGTATACAACCGATATAGAAGTTGAAGCAGCGTGTGGGGTATTTGGGGCTGTGAAGAATGTCAAGTTCTTCGAAGACAGGTCGAATGGTAGGTCGATGGGTGCGTGTGCAGTAGAGTTCAGCACTATGGAGGAGGCGAAAGCGTGTATAGCTGGACTGGATGGGAAATCTATAGGGCAAGACACAGTGCAAGTGGACTGGCCTGGCAAACGGCCTCCTTTCAAGCAACAAAGGTGCGGCTCTGTCTGATAACCTATGCCTTCTTGTTTATCTTCCTGTGTGCATGTCAGAAGTTCGGATGATGGGCCAGGTGCTTGAAGATCTTGGGTGATATCCATAAATAGCTGCACTGCTCCTTGTGTGCAGGATTGGAGATGGTGCAATGCCAAACGGGGGCTCGAAGCAGGGTATGGTGGGCATGGATCCAGGCATGGCACAAATGGGGCCGATGATGGGGCCGATGATGGGGCCGATGGGCATGCCAAGGGGACCCATGATGGGTCCAATGGGGCCGATGGGGCCAATGGGGGGTAACATGGGTCCAATGGGAAGGGGGCCAATGGGTAGAGGGCCGGGTATGGGGCCAGGTATGCGGCCCATGCGCGGGCGGGGCATGGTTGGCCGGGGAAGAGGCTGATCCTGCTGTATTGGATTCCCCTCCAGGTAGCTAGATCCCCATCCCAGTTGCCACTGCCATGTGCCAAGGTTAAGCTCCATTTCAGGCCACCGAAAAATGTTTGGCTACTCCATGTGGTGCGCGCACAAGGGCATGGCTGCAGAAGCAGGCAGCCTTGTGCTTTGAGCCAGTCCACACATGCCACTGTTGTTGGGAACGGTGGTCGAGGACGTTTGGACGCTCGACATAGCAATTCATGCACAGGATCTAGGTGGAGCATCCAGGCGAACTTGGTGAGTCCAAGCGGTAGACATAGAGGTGTCCATCAGAGGACCAGTAGTTTGGTTAGAATGTCAGTGAGGCGCAAGTGCTGCGTGCAAGTGCTGCCGAAGCAGAGAAGCTGTGATATGCGTTTCATGCAATCTGACGCATTTCGACAAAACCAACATAATATCATCCGAGGTTTGGGTCGGCCCCCTACAACCTGCAAGTCATTTTCTTATGAGGGGCACTCTGCGTCAGGGCACCAACGTTGCGTGCAGCTGTGCTCAGCACCTCCATAACACGTACTTGGCAGAGACGCCTCTGCGTGCAGAGATCTGCTCTACCTCAGCCCCTTGATCCGCGTATTGCAGACAAACAACCATCAGTTGCTCACAGACGTTACCTCACACGCAGACCTGGATCATGCACATCCCCAAAATCACAACACTCCGGCAGATGCGGAACAACAAGACAACCATCATATGCACTGTACTCAACTCGTTCACACACTTTCTGCATCCCCCATGCTCACACGACAGAGAAAAAATGGCTCACTCCACTCAGGCCATGCACACACCAGTGACCCACCTCAGCACAAGCAACGCATCACACACAAACTCAAGCAGGGCGCACCCTCAACCATGCTCAACAGACATTGCTACTGCAACCAACCTTGTTCTCCTGTACATGTCCCAATTGCAATTCTGTCTAATGTGTGCAGAACTGCTGTTATTCTCCCTGTTATGTGAGGGGAAAAACTGAGCCAAGCACAAGGACTTAGGGCTCATAGCTGAGCATGGTGCGCAGCCACTGCTCTGCCTCAGACTTGGGGATGCCCTTGCGAGAGGCGTAGTCATCCACTTGGTCCTGAGTGATCTTGCCCACAGCAAAGTATGATGACTGCTTGCCACCAAAGTACAGCCCTGCATGGCACAGCGCACGTGTTGTGCGATCGACCTGCACGCCTTTTGGTGCAGCTCCCTGCTGCGATCAAGCACGAAATCCACGTACAAACCAGTGTGGCAACAGCTGATGCTCCGCGCTTGAGACCAGCAAGAATTATCATCTACAGGAGCTAGCACAGGCAGTGTAAGGTGGTACTGAAGAACATTTGTAGCAATCAAGGGACTGAACCAAGGAGCAGTATGGCATGCCAAGGACACATGGCAGCTTGTACAGTGCAGTCAAAGTTAAAGGGAAAATCCCACTGGAGGCAAAATTTCAGCAGCGTCTGCAGGGATAGCAGCAAGGACTTTGCGAGCCGGCACCACAGCAGTCATGCAGGGGGAAGTTCCGAACCGCTGACAGAGGCAGCAGGCAGCATCGCAAGAGACTCTGTGAGCTCAACATCGATCTCGTCTTTAACGTTCATGAGGTCCCACATGGAGTTCTTCTCAGTGTGGTCAGGCTGACTGGGGTACCCTGGTGCGGGGCGGATGCCCTGGTACTTCACCTTGAGCATGTCATCACATGAGAGGTTCTCATCCGGCGCATAGCCCCACAGGTCCTTCCTCACCTGCATGGCACAGCAGTCACCAGCCATTCCACTCATCCTGCTAGTCAACGGCCACCAAGACAACATAGACAGGGGACTGATGATCTCCTCGAGGTGACCAGGAGACATGGAGGGGGTTGCAGAGGCATGCAAGCCAACAACCCACTCTTGGTATTGTTGTGCACTTGATGGGATTGTAGTTGGTGGTGTGGGAACTGAGGGGGCGTACAATCTCATGCAGCATCTCGGCGAGGGCCTCGGCGAGGCGGTCGGCAAGCGCTTCTGCCATGATGTATGAGTAGTCGTCCTGCGCCACTTTGTACGTTTCAACCAGCTCCTCCAGGCCTATACCTGCGGTGTTGACAAAGAATCCTAGGTAGTCCGGGATGCCAGATTCCTTGGGCGCGACAAAGTCTGACAAGCAGAAGTACCTGCAGGCGGGCTGCAGTTGCATGGTTTCTGCTTGACACAGCCTTATCACATGTGTCTCATCACACGTTTCTCAAACTTATCTGTCGAACCACAGCACATTCAGAGATAGCATTTACCAGCAAAATCACATCACCACCTAGGCGGCATGCAAGGCGGCATGCAAAATCAGCATCACCACCTAGGCGGCATCATCAGCACAAAGCTGCAACCGAAATAATACTCCAGTCTGCCTTTTACAGCTCATATGGTCATCATCTCTCAGACATGCATGCAAAGCAGCATTTGATGCCAGGAGCCCCATGTGATGAACCAGGATGGTTCACGGGATGCGTAGTGGTAGAGGGCAGGGTGGACAGCGCACGGGTCCGCCTTGTCATCCTTCTCACTCTGCTGGCGCAGTCCATAGAAGGTGGCTATGGGGGTGCCACGTGACTCATCGGCGTACACCTCCATGTCATCGCCCACAGAGTTGGCAGGGTAGATGCCTACGATGCCGTTGAGGGTGACGTGCTTCTGTGCGATGAACTCGTTCAGCATCGTCTGCGCTTCCTCAAAGAGCTTCTTGGCCTCCTCACCAACCTACACCAAGAACCAGCGTGACCTGGCCTGGTCTCCTGGGCCCATGAGGAGCAACATTCAGTGGCCGCTGACACTTGCACGTGCCAGCTCCAGACCGACTGTGCATGCAGGCAGCAGCAGCCGGATGGAGCGGCACACAGAGCGAAGGGGCAGGCAGGCTCGCACCGTCTGGTCATTGAAAATCTTGGGGTAGCCGCGGTTGGGGTAGCGGCCACGGAGCTGCCACACTTGGAAGAAGGGGTTCCAGTCGATGTACGGCACCACATCCTCGATGGGCACCCCCTTGAACACCTTGGTGCCAATCAGATTGGGCACCACTGGCTTGTTGGCTTCGTTGCTCCAGTCAATCTGCACCACAGCCATTTTGTAATCGACGGCACTGCATGCACTTTGCAACCGCTGTATTAAATGCATCTGCAGAGGTCCTTTGGGCACCTCAATAGGAGTGTCGTGTTGCTGGCGATGAAGCTCCACATCTCAGGTAGCAACCGGTTGTACATACATACACAGTATGCCTGTAGTTCTCCCTGACCACGAACGCCATGCACAAAGAACTTCTCTCTTTAGCACCTTCAGTTCCTAGTGCCAGACTGTTCTATTCCTTTCAATGGATCGGCACTGCGCACTCATGCATAGGCATCAACTGGAAGCAGGGAAGGCCAAAAATCTGAGTCAAGAAAGCTCAGGCATACCTTGAAGCCGCGCTCACGAGCGAGCGCTATGTCAGTGTACCGCCGGTCCTCCAGCCCCGCATAGAACTCAGCACGCAGTGTGTCGTACTCCTCCTTCACCTCCTCAGCATACTCAACGGCATTGGCAGGGTCCATGAGCGCCTGGCACACTGGCACCGACCGCGACGCGTCCAGCACGTAGATGACAGTGCCATCATAAACAGGGTCGATCTTCACTGCGGTGTGCATCTTCGACGTCGTTGCTCCACCAATCAGCAGTGGCAGCTGCAGCATCAACACTCTACTGAGGCAACAACATTTGCGCTGCCAAATGGCCCGCACTTGCAGATGTGTCACATGTACACGCGAGGACAGTGAGCTGGCCACCAGACACCTTTGGTACAGACCAGAAACTAGTACATTGAATACGATTAGTTCAAGTTTTCACACGTTTGTGAACAGCACTCTTGGCCAGTACCGAAGTGATACCAGCATAGCGAAGACCGGTATATCGAGACACGGCTGTAGCAGTGCAGCTAACTGTGTATATGACTACATTCCTGCCAGACAATCGCTGGCAGTGGGCCCCACATGACATGAGAAGGCAGAGAAGAACTCTGGGTCATGACACAGCCTGCCACGCATCATGACAGGTGCCGCTGAAGGAGGGGGGGGGAGGAGGGCGGCACCTTCATGCCACGCTCTTGCATGCGCTTGCCAACCGTGACCATCTCATCAAGGGAGGGTGTGATGAGGCCAGAGAGGCCGATCATGTCGGCCTTGTGCTCCACAGCAGCATCGAGGATGGTGTCCCATGGTGTCATGACTCCAAGATCGATCACCTTGAAGTTGTTGCAGCCGAGCACGACACTGACGATGTTCTTTCCAATGTCATGCACGTCACCCTTGACTGTGGCCAGCACCATCACACCTGCAAGCATACTTCATGTCATCTACCTGCCTACCAATTGGTTAACTGCGCCACTTCCAGGAACTTGTCGTCAACGATTCATTCACATCAACAGACAAAACTAAAAACTTGCAAATCAAAAGCTGGTGTTGTGCCAGTCGTGCAACGACGTACCTGCATTGGACTCCTCTACCACTTCGCCTGCTACTGCATTCTTGGCCTTCTCTTCCTCAATGAATGGGATGAGGTGCGCCACTGCCTTCTTCATCACTCGGGCAGACTTGATGACCTGCACAGTGGCCCCACCCTCACATGCTGCCTTGCATGCCAGACACAACTTGGTGTCCAGAGAAAACTCATTGCTCCCGTCTACCTCTGGAGACATAAGGTGGGACAGAGAGAGTCCATGTGTCCCTCAGAGACGAGCATGGCAGGGTGCAAGTGGTGCAAGGACGCTCTCTGTGTATGTGTGTAATCAGAACCATCAAGTCTGAGAAAGCAGGTGAGAATACTGATGCGTGGTTCTTGATTCTTGATGAGGGTTTTTTGGTACACATTCGCACGGCTGCGCACCTGAGGAAGGAAGAGCTTGCCAGCACCAAACATATCTCCCACAACATTCATGCCGTTCATGAGGGGCTGCTCAATCACCATGAGCGGCTTGGTCATCTCAGGCAGCACTCTCGCTTCCTCTGTGTCCTGCAGTAGCGCACACCAGTTGTGAAGAGCTCTGAAGAATAGGCTGACTCGTCGTCAGGACACCAACCTGGTGCCGTGTGAACCCTCGGGTGACACAATCCTGCGCAACCTGGCCACCGGCCCATACTGCAGCGTTGCAGTTTGACAGAAACACTGTCAGGCTGTTGTCGGGCTCTTGTTCTTTCAGCAATCTGAATAATTCAGAAACGAAGCCTGTAACGATCAATCAAAATGTATCCACTAAATGAAACGTACTTGTGGTGGAACTAGACAAAAGAGGTTGCACAGCGAGGGGACACGCACCGCTACAATGAAGGTGTCAAGGCCCTTCACCAAAGCGTACTCAATACGTTTAGCCACAGGCAGGCTGCGCCACTCAGCTGCAGTGGGGCCTCCACCACCAGAGGCTGCAGCACCGTCACTTTTCTTGCGCACTGCACAGGGTTTGCTCTTGGGGTCCAAGATAGCTGCGTATTCCAGCAGCCTCTCTGTGGCGTTGTCGCAGCGGTTCAGCAGCACGTCCTCCACGAACGTCAGAAGCTCTTTGTCTATCTTCTCGTACACGTCCTCCGTCACCTGCACCGCACACCACAAGCTGCAGCACCTACAACCAAAACAACTTCGTCCGCACATTGCATGCAAAAGCTCTTGAAGGATACATGCTCAACTGCATCACACTATCTGCGTAACAAACGGGGGGAAATCGATGACTACCTTTCCTGCAGTCCTGAGACACCAGATCTAATGCTCTGATGGGGGCCAACATGGAAGGCGTAGTGGGGATGCGCATACCTGAGCGGCGTTCACGATACCCATGTCCATTCCAACCAGGGAGCCCCAGTGCAGGAATGCGGAGTGGAAGGCACGGCGCACAGGCTCATTGCCACGGAAGGAGAAGGCGATGTTGCTGACCCCCCCTGACACCTTGCACCCTGGGCAAATACGCTTCAGTTCGCGGGTGGCGCGGAAGAAGTCAACAGCGTAGTTGTTGTGCTCTGCGAGGCCAGTGCCGACAGTGAGAATGTTGGGGTCGAAGATGATGTCCTCATTGTTGAAGCCAACCTCTTCTACCAGAATTCGGTACGCTCTCTGGCACATTGAGATCTGCACAGCACGTCCTGTTGATCAACAGAACAACAAGTGCAAGTCTGTAGTAACTCATTGATTCAAATTGTCAGGCAGAAGAAGCAAGCTTGCTTCAGTAGACAGACATGCCTGTGCAATGACCTACTATATCTCGAGATAGCTATGAGAGCAAAGAGCGCTCTTCCCCTCACTTCTGCAGGGCCGCGGGGCACACTGTTGCTGAGCGCCCGTGCCTCTGCTGATGGTTGCAGGGTACAGTTCACCTGTGAGTGACTCGCTGCTCCCGAATGACAAACTCGGCCATTCTTGAGAGCATAACATCAGGGTGGGAAACGAAGCACACCAGCAGATCAGGTGACATCTTTACTGGTGCATGAAGAGGGCAGCATGTACATATTACTTACTGCAGAGCAGGCGGGGCACGGAGCTAGGCACACCTTCTCCGCCTCGGTGGCAGCCTGGCCCTTCTCATCGAATGCCATGACCACCACAGCTGCACCATGGCGCTTCACAATCATGGCGTTCTCCTTGAAAGCCGCCTCGCCCTCCTTCAGAGAGATGGAGTTGACGATGCACTTGCCCTGGGAGCACTTGAGGCCGGCCTCCACGATGAAGAACTT
>JAUMHD010000002.1:231246-246623 GCA_032359135.1 Ulvella scutata
CCCCCCCCCCCCCCCCCCCCCCCCCCCCCCCCCCCCCCCCCCCCCCCCCCCCCCCCCCCCCCCCCCCCCCCCCGGAGTACAGCCAGCCTGGCGGACGCATTGCTGAACCTGTACTCAGAAAACGAACATACTGAATAAATAAATGCGTGAAGCGGGCCTTTCGTGAGCACTATGTAGCACATTGTAGGGATACGTGTTCAAGCAGAATGTAGATATGACTCAGAATGCTGGAGTACCTTCAACGATACTTGTACACTTCAAAAACATTTAGAACAAGTCACACCTTGATAAACTGCGCAAGCTGCGGGTGGTACGCCACATGCAGCGAGAGCTCCGGGGCAGCCACATCAACTGCCTCGGTCGCAGCAATCCAGGTACGCAGCAAGCCCTTCGGCAAACTGATCGACGAACTGTGTCCATCTTCCACTGTATCGAGAATTCGGCGCAGCACGGAGCTCCTGGAGATAGCGTCCGGCGGCACAACTTCTTGTAGCTGGAAAGCCAGACCATCAGGCCACCTTGTCGCGACTAAGGTTTCCATGCCTGAAAAATCTGCCATGATTACATTATTGATGCGTGGGCTGCGCGGATTGCGATACTACTGGCCGTGTGCTATATCTCCCCGTGTGCTATATCTCCCCGTGTTCCATATTCGAACATATTAGTGTGGCATTGAGCGTACAGTACGGGTTGAAGCATCGAACTCACACACAATCTACCACGGTATCATTCGTAGCAAGTGTCGAGATGTTCCAAGATAAGCCGTGGCGTGACACATGTCAAACCTGAAAGCGGCGCCATGGCAGTTGATTGGCGACGGTGTGTAAAGTTACAGGCATAACTCCATTGCATGGCTCATGTACCAGCAAATCATCGCATGCCAACGCAAATGTTCGCGCCCCGTGCCTCACCCGCTCCTTTGCCCTCCCGCCGCCTCCTTCGACCACCTGGATGGTACCTCCTGGTGGTACCTCACCGGCAGCGATCGCCCGCGGCGTAGGGCCGTCCGGTCTGTGCACTGTTGTTTCACAGTTGTGTTGCTGACGTGTGGTGCTTGTGTGACGCTTGTGTGACCCCCAGTTAAGCTCTGAACAAATGACGACAAGATGCTGTGGACACCAAGGTGGCGTGCCAGCCCTCCACGCGCAGCGCCTAGTGACATGCTCGCGCCGCAGTGGTGGAGATTTGGCGTTGCTTTACCTGTGGAGGGTTACAGAGGTGGATGCCTGCTGTGAAGTGTGCGAGGCCGTGCAGTGCTCCATCACCAGCAAAGCTCGAGGCCCGGTTACAGAGCCGTGCGCCCTTCGCAGTACGCGCAGCCCCACAACATGAACCCACCACACACAATCGAAAAAGGAACCACCGGGAGAAGCAGGAAAAGCACATGCAACCTCAAGAGCATGTACGTGCTTCAGAACTAGGCACCCCTGCGCCACCTCCACAGATGCGAACACTCTGTGTGGTTGCGGCGACGGTGGCGGTGGCAGCCGCAAGCAGCGCTGACAGCGGCTTCATGAAAGCCATGCATGCTGCAACAAATATCGCCCATCTCCCCACCCCAACGCTTTCAGGCTCTCCCATACACCCTGAACCTCTGCACACAGTGACAGCTACACAACAATAGTATGACATCCTTGGTGCGGGCACCTGCGCGCAACTCTGCCCGAGCAGGTGCTGTGATGCAGCTGCATAAAGTGTGGCTACGAGGGCGGTGCGTTGGATAGCTGCAGCTCGAGACCCTCTGACATCTGCCTGGGGATGTTGTGGACCTTCAAAATCTCCGCTGTGGATTCCTGTGCCTGCACAGCATGCATAAGCCCTCAGCAGCAACTCCTTGAGGAGCACACTGCCTGCGTTGGATGCCGCCGAATGGTATTAGGGGGGGGGGGCGTCTAGGGGGGGTCTATGTAGGAGCCGCACATCCGAGATCAAATTGATGTGTGTGCCAGGGAACCATCAGAACTGCTTCGATACACATGCATGCGCACATGTTTAGAAGCAGGGATTACAATAAGCAGGGTGGCACACCTGCTGGGCATCCAGCACTAGCACTTCGTCGTGGTCTAAATCAAACACTAGGAACTCCTCGTGCTGGGCCTCCTGGATCATGCGCACGAGCTGCACGAGGTTCTTCACAGGCTTGCCGTTGAACTGCATGACCTGCTCGTTGGTGACATCCTCGAAGCCCACCGTCGCGTCGCACGCCAGCACCTGGCTCAGCAGCACCACCTGCTCATCTGCCTCCCGCGGCCGGCCGTAGCACACCTGTAGACACCAAAAGCAGGCGATTCACACTTGCATGGGAGGCGCACACTGCTGCTATGCACGTGCTGTACGCACACACCCACAAATAGACTGACCGTTTGATCGACGCCTGACATTCCCTGATGGCTTATTCCTGTTACATGCAGGCATACACTGGTTGATGGCTCACTTCGCGATGTCGCCGTGTAGATGCGCCTTTCTTACAAGCATCCACACGCACATGCAGGCGGCGGGCGGCGCACCTTGTCCAGCAACGCCACGGGTGCGAGGGAGAGGAAGTCGGCGCCGTACTCGCTGGCGAGGTAGGGCTCGGAGGCGGCCGTGAACACCAGGCCGGAGAACACAAAGTACTCAGGGTCGCGCGACGCCAGGTGGGGCGGCACCAGCGGCGCAGGAGTGGACAGCACCACCTGCACTGCCCCCGCATTGAAAGAATGTTTTGGGTTGAAGTGAAGTGTGTTATTGAACACATAAGAGTATGTGGAAGGCCGTTCATGGGAGTCATGAAGATGATGCATTTGCTGAGTGCGCAGACAGGAGGAAGCGCGGGCTGCTGCAGGTGCGAGGCTGCTGGTGGTGCTGCTGTGCATGCGCATGACGCTGTCAGGATAATAACGAAGGCAGACAGAGGCAAGGACACAGCGGAAGGCTGCGCTGCAGCGGCAGGAGGGGAGGGAGGGGGGGAAGGGGCGCACCTCCAGGTCTAGCTTCTCTCCATCCCTGAGGACTGTGAGAGGTATTTTGTCCCCAACGAACCGCTGGGACACTAGGTACGAGAACATGATGCGCTCGCCGGTGCGGAAGGCCACCGTGCCGTCGCAGGACACCTGCAGCCACTCTCGCATCAGCTGGGGGCATGCCGCAGGTTGGCAACCGCACAGCGCAACAGAACGCTGGCCAGTGCAAAGCATAAGCAAAGGAATAAATGAAATAAATGCACTGACTTTCAATAGAGAGTGCAGAGAAACGGGTAGGCGTGCCTGTGAGCCATCAAACTTCATGAGCACATCCATGGTGCGCAGCACACCCGCACTGCACGACGTCGCCGCCACATGCGTCACCAGCACGCCCCTCTGGTCGTCCTGCATACATGAGGCAAATGCATCTGACGTCGTCGGACAAAGAACAGTGGTGAGAGGCATGCGCGGGGTGGGGGGTGGGCCGCGCTACAAGTGTTCTTGTTGTACTTGTGGGAGTGTAGCAGATGCTCGTGAAGCATGGATATCATGCATGGAGCGCAGTCAGCAGCAGGTGTGCAGGAGGGCGAGGCGGGCCGCACCGCCATCTTCATGTGGCGCTTGAGCGCGTCGCTCTCCATCCTCTGCCACTGCACGCCCAGCATGGGGAAGCCTGTGTACTTGCTGTTGCGCTGAAAGTCGTTCAGGAAGTGGCTCACCACGCATGTGGGAATCACCCACCCCACGTTCTCAACTTCGCTACCTGCACATATGCATGCACCTCATGAGCGCTCTACAGGCGTTGAGATGGTCCTTGATCTCACCATTGAGCTTGCGCCTGGTCTCGTTGCAAGCATGAAGGTTGGAACTTTCTGCATGGAACATTCTGGACTCATGCGCGGGGGGAGGCGCACCGGCGTAGCTCTGGAAGGCGATGCCCACCAGCGAGCCGCTCTCGTCAAACACGGGCCCGCCGCTGTTGCCGCTGTTGATGGCGGCGTCGATCTGCACACCCAGCAGCTGCGTGCTGCCATGCACGTACGTCGTCACCTGCACCCCTCCTAGCCACGTTACTTGTCACTCTGCGACGGCGGGCACTGGTAGCCACCCGCGAGAGTGCTTCTACTGCTGTGAGCAGCCCTGTGAATGCCGCAAGGCAAGACACGCCCGCAGCAGAACAGGTATGCGATCATGCACGTACACATGTATGTATGCATGTATGTATGTATGCATGCGCACCTCAATGCGCGACACTACGCCCGCGGTGATGCTGATGGTGTCACCTCCCACCGGGTACCCCACCACAGCCACGCTCTCCTGCAAGCTTGGCATCTCCCCTAGCTGCATAGGCTCTATGTCCTTCCAGAAGGCCTCGTCATCCACAGTCAGCAGCGCCAGGTCACACTCCGTGCCGATGGCCAGCACGCGCGCCAGAAACTTCTTGTCGTCCCCACGCCGCTTCACACGTACCTGCACGTACACTCTCATGCATTGCCATGAATTGTCAGTTCACCAGTCCCACACATGCATGCGTGTGAGCGCGCCAGCTCGCTGCAGTGCCAAGTCAGCTCATAGCTGTGGCAGAAAGTTGCGCCTTCAGTGCATTAATCGTGCATGATTACTCAGGACGTACTAGGCTTCAGTGTGCATAAAGACTGTAATAGTTTGTTTGCGCGTTCTCGTCTACAAAGTTAATGTGTGACGCATGCTTTGGCACACCTCCGCGCACATGGCCACATGCACAGCTGGGGGGGCGCGCCTGGGAGTGGTACTCCACAGCGTGGCCGTTAGTGAGCAGCCAGCGGGGCTGGTTGCCGTGCTCATCAGGCTCGCCGAACGCAACGGCAAACCCTGACGAGCTTGAGCTGAACTGCCGCTCCCGCTGCCATGGCAGAGAGAAGTTGGGCTCCGTGTGCCTGCACCGCCACCCCCTCTATGACAGACCCTCAGCTTGGCACAGAACAGTGCTGCATGCATGAAGGCTGCGACTGAAACCCCCACGTCACATGTGGGGGTGTGCAGCCACACACACACTCTCAGAAACAATGCATGCCGCCCTGCTATCGACAGAGGGGTCGGTGAATGTCCAGAGGCACACAAGTAGAGCATTTGCCGCAGCACAACACAGCACTGCTGTAGCATGCATGCTGCAGCTGCAGCTGCAGCTGGTATAGTAGACACACAAGTCTTCACGGTCATAATACCCCATCTACTGCGTCCCCGGCCAGAACAGGCTGCCAGAACACAAGCTACCAGTGCCTCCTGCTGCAATGAAGCCCCCAAGCAGGCATGCACTTCTTCAAGCACACACTGCTACACAAGCCTATAAGGTGAAGTGTAGGAGAGACAGGGAGCCTGACCTGCAGTAGACCTTGACAACAGGGTTCATGATGCGCTCAAACGCGGAGCGTGCGTCTCCCAAGCTTGCCGTCGACGATGCTGAGGAGGCCTCTGAAGCCACTTCGTCGTCGTCTTCGGCAGCGGCAAGCCTGTTGGCTAGCTCCAAGTCCAGGTCGATCTCGCTGAGGGTGTCTGGTGAGGGGTTGCGGATGATGGGCAGGGGGAGTGCTACGCCGCGGCGCGAAGGGGGGTCGGAGAGGTGCTGACCTCCACGAGAGCGGTTCGAAGACCCGTCTGTGAATTCTGTGTATTTCGGGGGGGTTGGCGGGATGCCTGTTAGGGGGGGCCGAGATGGCTGGCGCTGCAGGCATGCATCTGGGGGTTCAAAGGTTGAATTGCAAGCATTAGAACAGGTTCTCCAACTGGTGTGCATGATGAGGATAGAAGCACATATCTACTCAGGTGTGTTGACAAAGACGACGTCTCTGGCCTCATGGGCAGCATTTTTGGCCACTACGCATGCCTGGACTGGTTGCATAGTCCAACATTCTGCAGCGCCTTCCCAGTGTAGATGCAGGAGACATGTATGAATGCAGCAGAGTTTTTGCAGCAGCTTCAGATGTTTGTTTAATTCGTTTGTTGGTCAAGGGGAAGAAGATGTTGAGTTGCGATGCTTTGTGTTTGCAGAGGAACCTGTGGAATGGTTTCGGAGCACACTGCCAAGACCGAAGGTATCAGCAGACGCTGTGCAGGGCAGAAACACTGTCACAAATCCTAGTATTTCTCCATATAAAACTTGTAGACAGTTACGAGTGCGCCCTGGTGACACAGGCGAATGACAACCTCGCAAGCCACGGTATCGCTCACAGACAAACGTAATGACAGGGTCCATCTGCCAAACCAGGAGGAAAACCCATTCACTAAGAGTATGCATCATCAGGACGAGCGGTATGACGGTTGGGCTGTGGCTCGGCCCAGTATCTGACCCGAATAGTACAATATTGATGCCAGTACAAACTTCCCAACAGGCAGGCACCTGATCTGGTGTACGAGCGCACCGGATGACGCTCATTTCGACCTGTTCGGCCACCATTCCAGCGGTCAGCTGATCGACATGCAACAAGTCGCGGTTGACTGCCTGAACTCAGGTCGAATGGATGCAGAGTCCACTTCGGATGGACGGCCGGTAAGCGCATGCCGAAAGCCATACTCAGAAGTTTAATTGGCTGCGTAGTGGTCTGAAGTTGAAGAGAACGGAGAATCTTGCAGCCAGACGTTCACTGCAGCCTCAACAATCTACCTCGCCCTCTACGGGGAGGCTAACGCCACACAGAAACATCAGGAAGTTATTCTGGGTTCAAGGGTCCGATACTGGAATGTGAGATCGTTCCATCATGGGAATATGAGCGTATACTGCACGGTGCTCCTACCACATCAGCGCAGCGATCACGCCAACGTAGGACAGCAGATACAAGTCCGCAAGCTCAAACACTTGGTTGTTTAGGTATTGCAGTAGCGCTATGGTGCGCTATAGATGATTATAACACAACACTAAAGGAGAATTCTATTGGGACCTACACGCTCACAAAGCAAGAACTATATGACGTGCACAGGATTCTGCAGTGCTGCTGACTTGTGACACGCAGAGCTGTTGGTGGTCGCGCTTGGGTTTTAGGCGTTGCTGAGTGTTGCAGTATATTGGTGACCTACACACCATACTGAATCATGCGTGCACCGTCACCCGATCTACGCCGCGGCAGTGCACATAACCTTTTACAAGTACCCACAACCCAGGAATCTAGCCGAGCATTCGCATTCAACTTCGAAGAGTGGGGCATTTAGCGTACAACTTCCAGGCGGTGAGGAAGTTGGGACGAGAACACAGCTGCAGGTAACGTTCGCGAAAACACAGGCACAAGCCAAGTGACAGGAAAATCAGACCTCAGTCAAAGCAGTGTAATAAGGAGCTGGGGGTCAATGACTGGACTGAGCTAGTGGCAGCTGTATGTACTGTATGTACTGCGTGCTATGAAAAGTAAAGCCGTCAAGGATCACGAGCCCCTGGGGAACTAATCGGGAAGGGGCCTCAGCGCTCCGAAGAGCAGGGGTGGAGGGTAACCACCAGGGGCAGCATGCAAGGTGTGTCTCTGCACGGGCACGCTGCTGCAGCGGTCGCTGCAGTGGTCACCAGAGTTCTCGTGGCCAAGACTGTGGTCATGCTGGCCTTCAACCAATAACAGGGACTCAGCATCACGGGCACAGACACAGGAACACACAACGAGACAAAGAAACACTTGCAGCATAAGCATCCACTACTTGTGCTACGATCAGCTCAACTGATGTGTGCAGCTAACTGCGCACATGCCGCGCAACAGGCGGGCGGGGCCACATCGGCAAGCATGGGAGACAAAAAGGCGAGGCAAGCAGTTGGGCACCACTGTGCCCTTGCGCGCCAGCCACCTGCAGCCCGTGCCCCCATCTTCCCAGATTATTCAATGCCGAGCATTCAACGATGGCTTCTGGAGCCTCCTCCCCAATGCCCCCAAGTGTTATCTGCTTCTACTCTGCATGCCGCTCATCAGCTCATCTCTGGAATGTTGTTGGTTGGCACATGGCCGCCGCTTGTGGACACGCTCACGGCACTCCATGCCTCTGGCCCCTCCTCTGGTCTTGCTGCAGGCCACAAGCCCGCTGGAAACTGCTTGCGGGTGGTGGGTGTCCCTTGCACTGGCACCCTGTGCACACTAGCCAACTCTGCCACCAGTGTCCTCAATGCAGCAAAACTAGCATGCACCCATGTGCTGCACTCTCTGCATGGACCAACCCCTGGTGCGCAACGTCTCCAGTCACCTTGGAGGTGTGGCCGGCCAGAAGCCTGCAGGGCCCTATCCTGCCGGTCGACCCTCGGCTGCCTCCTGGAGGGCGACACAACGTCCCAAGGTGCTGCCCAGTGCTGCCCTGCTCAGCATGTGTGTGCGCAACTGGCACACCTCTACCCCGCTTGATCTGTGCGTGCAGCATTGCTACTGAGAAGAGAGGTGGGTGAGGCTCCCATGAAGAACAGACATTGTGTCATGGAGTGTATATACAGTGCATATATCGAGTCACTCCTGGTGACGTCCATACTCACAGTCTATGAAACAAAGAAATACCGTACTCAAGACAGCTCCACATCCATTGCGAGAGAGAGGGGGGCAGCAGGGAGCATGTAGCCAGTCCCACTCACTCACTATAGTGCAGGCCGCATCATGAACAATTGCACTTCGCGATGCACACTGCTGTCTTCCCACTCGCCGCAGCTCTGCCTCGCGTCGAGTTCATGTTGAACGGCATATGTGTCAGTCATGCTTCTTTTGCGTCATCGCATCTTCAGGACGCAGAGGGATAGGCGCACATGTACGTGTACGCAGAAGTTCAGGTTATATATATCCACGTCCTGTGTGACGCCTACGAAGCCCTGCTTGCTGGAGGCTCCGCGCGACTACTCGCCACAACTGAGAGCTCCAATACCAGCAATAAAGAGGCAATGGTGCTTGTGGGTGCCTCAAGCTTGAGTAGCCTCGTACTGTCGTTCGGTCAGCGTGGTGGCAGCAGCGCCAGCCAACCGCAGCCTGCTGCAGGTGCGCAAGCGGCCCCGCGTATCGTGATTGATGCTTCATACATGTATGCATACAAGCATTCCCTGATTTTTCATCTCACACTCAGTCCGTGCTCATCCTCTCAAGCGTCCTGACACATCGCGCCACTTGGGAGCTCACAAACTAGTGCGGAGTGCTCCGTTCCGGACGCCCCCCTTGCCGTACATGTGTCTTTGAATAGCAGGGCGTCACGCAAAACGATTAGCGTACATGATGGCTCGTTCAGCGGGTTACGGCCACATGTCAGCTAGCTATGTACCTGGTGTCGACACCTGGTGCCTCTTCCTTGAAGGCTTAAAATACCCAGGCAATCATGCCCGAACCCGGGAGCAGATGGAACAGGTGTCAGTAAGATAAATATATCATTTGTACGTGGGGGAGTTCAAGAATGGATGCCTACCGGGTAGCCTTCCTGGGGTCGGAGTGGATACGATTGGTTTATTGTTTATTTCTGCTATTGGGTGGCTGTCACTGCACCGCCACATCGCAGAAGACAAGTTTTTCTTCTGTATGCATGATGATCTGAATGGGAGAAAATGCTGTCGCGTTGCTTCCAGAGGTAAGAGAGAACCAGAAGTTGTGCGCAGTGAGTTGCGTACAGCTCACAGTGAGCCCTCGCAGTGAGCCCCTCAGCCGTTAATTCATCATTCTTATTGTTTCCCAAACAAAGGTAAACCCTATAGAAGTCCGCGGTGAGCGGCCCTTCCCGGTTAAAGAACGTACTTCCTAGTATCAACGGTATGTGTATCTTGGGTGGAAGAACGGTGAGGCGAAGAGTGCAGGGTGCGGTACCCGTGACCGAAGACTGCGGCGAGGCAGCGCAAGCCTGCTGCAGAACTTCCCAGTACAGCACCCCCACGTGCAGCGAGGGATCTCTCTGCGATTCCAATGAGACATGCGTTGCATGCGGTGGCCTAGAGCAGCCCTGCTGCACCAATTCAAAGTCCGTTTCTGGCGAGGAGATGTGCCCGAAGGCGGCGGCCACGCAGAGCCTCGTGTGCTCCGCGCTAGAGGACGATGAGACTGAGGTGACACCCGCAACGTGTGTGCCGTGCGGCCAGGCAGACCAGGCATGCTGCATCGGCAGCAGCACCTTCGCAGATCCCCTATGCGAGGAGGGGTTGGCTTGTGCTGGTAGAAAATGCGAAGCATGCGGGTGCGCACGGCGCTGCCCCTGAGGGCCCAGAGCAGCCACACTGCAGCACGTCCACTGCATGTGCATACTATGGCTTCAGCATTGATCTTGGACGAGGGAGGTGGTGTGCAGGGCGGAAGGGCAAGCATGCTGCGCGGCGACCGCGGACGTTGAGAGGTGCTCCAGCGATGCCTCCCCCGCCCAGCCTCTGAGCTGTCTCGGGGTGTGCCTCTCCCCGACCATGCAGGCCGTGGATGAGAGTGCAGTCTCCATTGACGGCATTGCTGCATGTGGTGGCAGGCTGCCGTGCTTGCCATGCTCTGCCCCTCCCTGCCCACCACACACAGCTGCATGCCTGTGCAGGAGGAAGGGGAGGAGCTGTGCACTGCGTGCGGACAAACCGGGCAGCTTGCTGCAGTGAGGGCAAGTATAGCACCCCTTACTGCGCTCTGGGAGCAGAATGCGCAGCCAGCGAGCAGTGTGTGGCGTGCGGGGGATACGGGCAGCCCTGCTGCGTTTCTATGGGGCAAGAAGTTCTCCCACATTTTTGCCCATTCGCAGGTGCACGGCCACACTTGAACAGCACATTGAACCTGTTTTTTTGTTGCGAAGGGGGTGCCTGAGTGCTCATGCTTGATCAGTGCTGCGTGCCCTTCACTCGCCTTGCCCTTCACTTCCGGTGGCATGCTATGGTGCTCCCAGGCTGAGACTCCATCACTTTCACCCGCCTGTTTGAGCACAGCTCCTGGTTTGGCCAGCCCGCAAGGCCCCACACCGCACAGTGGTCCGCACTGCTCCTCAGCTTCCACTGATTCTAGACACAGGCGCTAAAATGAGTTCTTTTTCTGCCTAGGTGCGAAAAATAGTATGAATAATTCATAATCGAGAGTCTGGAATGGGGTGTCATGGGTGTCTTTTGTGTCCACAGGCCAGGCTGCGTGCATCAAGTTGGCAGAGGGCGGCGCGCAGTGTGTTCGCTGCGGGGCTCCAGGCGAGCACTGCTGCACAGGGGACGATATAGGCCGCATCACGCCCCCTGGTGGAGACCCTGCACTGTGGCACTGCTGGAGCGGTGCCGACTGCAGCGCAGATGTGCGGACCCCCTCCAGCAGTACCCACCCACCCATGTTTCGCTGTGAACACTTAAGCTATTGGCTTGGTGCATTCACACCAAGTGTAGCAGATCGCTTCTAGTGAGTAGTGGGCTAGCGCCACATCAAGATAGAAAGAGTTAGTTGCAAGGGTTGAGTTGCGCGCTGTCGAGATCGGGTGCGGGGCATCCATAGGATACAACTGGTTCTAAAGGGTTATATAGGTCATGTGATGAAGTCCTGTGATGATTGTCACGCCAGGTGACTGAGAGTCGTGGCTCATCACAATTGTGCCGCTGACATCACCACTGAAGTGGAATTTTGACAGCAAGAAGCTGAATGAGAACGCAGTCCTGTAGAACGGGCAGCAAGTTCCATCTGTACATCATGCCATGAAGTGTTCCTGCTCCCGCCTGAGGGGCTGAAGTGGTGCAATACCACATTCTTCACTGCAAGTATGATTAGTGGCATGCATGCAGAATGTTTGCCCAGAGACTCCCGCAGTGCCCCCCAGCAGTGAGCAGCAGAGACAGACGTGCCTTGCAGACCCTGACCCTGACCTGCCATTCACCCTTGATAGCACAGGGATGCATTTCGAGGCGTGTGTGGGGGCCGCGCTGAACACAGAGTGCAGCGCAACGAGGCTGCAGGCCGCAGGCGGAGACCCCCTCGTGCCTGACACCTGCCTCACCCGCCCTGCTGACATTGAGCCTGGGCGCCTGGCTTTTGAGTGCCCTGCAGGAAGTGACACTGCACCGCGCAACGTCCGCTGCTCTTTTTAAACGCGCGCACGTGAATGCGAGGCAGCTTCAGCCTGCACGTCGAGCGACATGGTGCGCTGCGGTGACGGCTAGCATTCGTTGTTCGAGCCTGTGCAACAAGGGTCCTGAATGGTGTAGAATCAAGCTACGTCCAGCTGACAAGAAGATGGCTGCTGCTTGATGTGAAGTACAAATGTAATTTGCTGCTTGAATGTGCTTCAGTGGCACTTCAGACGCTTCAGTGGCTGCCTTGCAGTGGCGTGTCACACTGTGCGCAGCAACCCCCTCATAGACATGCAACCCTTAGGAGAGAGCGTACGCATGCTTGTAGGTGTGTGGGGACTGGTCGGCCTCCTCACCGATGTGGCAGGGAACCACCACGATTACCCCAGGCCAGGTGGCGCTGTGGGACGTCTACGCTGACGATCTGGAACCCAAAGCAGCAACGGCAGTGGCCTGCGACGGCTCCCTGGTGCTGCTCACAAGGTGCGCATCCTGCTCACTTGGCAATGCGTTTGTTCAAACACTCCCCCGTACCATGCATGAACCGTAGTACACCTTGGGGGGGGGGGGCTTGTGAATGACACGCTGCCGCGTGTGCAGGCCTGGCAATGGTGGTGGCGTGTATGCAATATCTATTGATGGGGAGCCGCAAACCATACAAATTCCCTTGCCAGACATTTCCGTGCAATTTTCAAAGGAATATTATACTGCTTTGGTGTACAGCACCCACTTGTCGGGCACCACAGTAGTGTGGAAGGCGGCGGCCTCTGTTGCAGGTGCGGCACCATCTGCTGCTGCTTTCTGTGGCCTGAGGAATTGACAGTTCAGTTGCATTCATGTACTGCCTGTGGCACACAGCAAGCCCACTGGCGGGAGACCCTGTGGCCACATCTATCTGCCGTGCTTACTTGACAGAAGTTGAGCATGCATATGCAATTCAGAACAGACTTCAGAGCAGCAGAGGTCACATCTGGGAAGGCAGTGGGGCGTGCATGTGCTCTCACCTGCTGTACCAGTAGTTGTACAAGCATGAGGCATGGCGGTGGCACCCTGTGAGGGCACACGGGCAAGGTGGCCCTGTGACAAGCAGCAGAGGCCTGCAGCGTGCTGCCAGCCGCCCTCACTTCCCAGGCAGTGCCGGCTTGCAGGCCAGAGGCTGCTGCATGGAGTGTGGCTGTGTGCATGACACGGGCTGCCTGCTGCAGCAGGTGGCAGTGCCACACACCACTTCAGAAGCGCCGTGTGCGTGCTGCAGGAGAGGAGGACGGCGTGGTGGCTGCTGCAGCGGCAGTGGCATGGGACATTCAGACGGATGGCGCCGTGTGCACAGGTGGTGAAACCTTCGGCTTCGGGGTCAGCTACTCTGGCATACGGAACAGGACTATCACCACCTGCGAACTCTTGGAGGAAGGTACGTCCATGCTCGCTTCTGCAGGCGGGCCCTCTGCCTCACCACTGCCCTTGCATGACCGGGCTGAGTGATGCTCTAGTGTTGGCACCTGCTGCTTGCACCAACATGGCCACCTCCCAAGAAGCAGGCCGCCACATGCAGGGGCTGCCCCGCTGACATCATCAGGAGCTACCCAAGTGCCCCCAGGGGTGAGCAGCAATGGAACGCTGGAGCAGGAGAGTGGGGCCACCCCCGGAGCGCCTGCGCTGACCACCAGTGCGGCCGCGCCTGCAAACCCCCTGTGGGAGCTGCTGGCTGCGTTATCGTTGCTGTGTGCTCTCGTTCTGAAGCTCGCACTGTAAGGTGCAGCTGGCGTTGGTGCTGGCAGTAGTGCTCTGATAAACTTTTTTCTTGGTAAGCTCGGCTTCTTCTAGTTCCTGGGAGATCTGTGTCGTTCTTCTTGGCAGTAAAGAACTGGTGTCTATGCGTTTCATAGAAGAGTATGCACGGGTGGTATGTGTGAGAGCAGGCAGCTGTGGCACCGCTGCTGCTGCGTGCAGTCGTGCAACAGCTGCACTAATTTTGTGCTTGCTGTGACATGATGCTCTCTCACAAGCGTGTGAGGGCACGATGTGGTGGCAGTGACTGCGAGGTCACGGCGGTGATGCCTATGCCACATCTTGTCACTCCGCTGAAAATTGGGGCGGGGGCGAGGCGCAGTGGCAGGTGGCTGCCACTGCTCACTGCAATGTGGGCTTCACGCTGGTGCTGCTGTCTCTTTGCTTCTCAGCCAGCTCAGCGTGTCACTTGCCCAGCTGACTCCAAACGTGCACAGTTCTGTTCCTTGGTCGTGTGACACGGATATGCTTTGATAAAGCACTCACAGGCTCTTGTTCTGGTCCTTGTGTTGCTCCAACAGAGCTCGCCAAGAACGGTCAGTATCTTTCAGAAGTTGGCACGCCAGAACCTTCCTGATTTGCTGTCAAAGGGCTGCATGCAGTGCAGTGTGTGCCCGCCACCACCCAGCCACCTGCAGCCCTTGCCTTCAACTTGCTCGAATACTGTTGAATGTTCCTGTGCCCTCGCCACTGGACGTTAGCCCAGCCTTGTTGTGCTTACTTTTTCGTAGGCCTCAAGTCCTCCCTTGGGCATGAGAAACTCCATGTCAAGGATTGAGAGCCTGACCTTTACAAAACGCTCAGGTACTCGATAGGTAGATCACAACTCCACAGGTAACTAACAGAAAGCAATTGAGAGCAGAAAAGGGCATTGCATGGAATCAGTGATTTTTGGAATGGTTGGAAGATGTCACTAGAACAGATATTTCAAGGAAGTGAGAATAAACACAAAAGAGCAGGCCATTTCCATTCAGCTCAGGCCAGCTGCGTTCGGCTTTGAAATGATGGAAGCTGTACGGGTAGTGCCCCAGGAGGGCTGAGCACATAATCACTTCACGAGCTCTTCCATCTTCTTCATCAACATTTCCGCTCAGTGGCAGTGAGTGGTATGTACAGATAGGATGTTCGCCAGACTTGATTTCGATGTGTGTCTCAAAACCTTGACCATATACATGTTCACCAAGAGTATGTCCCCACAAAGGGTGCAAGTTACATAAATAGTGGGGCAGCACAGTAGCACACAACGCGCACAAAGAGTGCCATCAGGTGCCGAATGCTTGTCAATGACAGTTTACACACAGTCAGGGAAACTTGATCGCGGGATGCTCTAGCCTTGTGTGTTGCTTTTTCACAACAAAGTTGAATACGTACATACGTTCCACTCCTTTCAGGGTGCTGAGGTCGAACCCCTTCATGGGTGTGGCCTGGTTTCCGATTTGCAGTTTTGAATTTTTTTTGACCTGCATACATGCATGCATGCATTCGTGTTTTAAATCGCCCCTGGCTGGCAACGTGCTGTGTGTGATTGATAGGAAGAGAGAAAAAAAACTCTGGAAGATTTATCTCATCTGACATTCGCAACTCTGCAAGTAGTCAGTGTCACGTTGGGCGAGGAGCTCACTGATGACATCATCGATGGTTCGATGCGTGGCTTTGCGCATCTTGTTTTCACAGACTTG